>APFE030450712.1:0-47720 GCA_000404065.3 Pinus taeda | reverse complement strand
CATTGCATAAGTACAATGTACCAACCTTTTCTCCTTTCGCTATTACCAGGGATCCTTTAGTGACCTTCCAGGTTTTATCTATGAAAGTAGTTACGCAACCTTCACCTCCCAACTACCCTATTGAAATCAAGTTTTTCTTCAGATCTGGAACATGCCTTACCTCCTTCAATAGCCATTGATTTACATTATGCTATTTTATGAAAATTGTAACCATTCCAACAATTTTACAAGGTTTATAATCACCCAATCGAACCTGTCCAAAATCTCCTTGAACATAATCATGAAAATGTTTCTTATCAGGTGTGCATGGAATGAGGCCCATGAATCTACCGCCCAGGCATAAATAATATTTTCTAGTGAAAGAATCAAAGCATCTTGCAACACATCACCTGTTACATTCGCTTCATGATTAGTTTCTTGTTGCGCATCTCCTTCTCTTCCCTTCCAAGACTTACAGTCTTTCTTTACGTGTGCTTTCTTCCCGCATTTCCAGCACACTATCCCCGATATGGACTTGGATCTACCTTTTCTTGACTTACTGCAATATCCTGGGCTCTTTCCTCTTTCCATTTTTCTTCCCCTAGTCTCTGCAGTCAAAGCATTACCTGATGTCTCACCGGAGCTTTTCCATCATATTTCCTCGCTAAGGATTGCACCGACAACATCATCAAACTTTAAAGTACTAGATCCAGAGACAGAGTTACTAATGGCCATAACTAAACCATTCCAACTTTCTGGCAATGAGCACAGAAATAACAGAGCCCTAACTTCATCATCAGAAGTTATCCATACAAAAGTTAACTGACTTGTAACTGTATTAAAATCATTTAAATGGTCTACAACAAATCCACCTTCCAACATCTTCATATTAAACAAACGCTTCATAATAAATACCTTATTTGAGGCCAAGGGTTTTTCATATAGTTTGGCTAACGCCGACATTAAACCCTCTGTTGTCGTTTCCTTTGAAATATTAAACGCTACCAATGCCACTAGGCACAACTGTATTGTTCCAAGTGCCTTTTTGTTGAGAATATCCCATTCTATGTTTGTCATACTCATCGACTTCTTTATCTTTCTGCTTAATGGTGGGTACAGATCTCTCTGATACAGATAATCTTCCATCTGCATCTTCCACAACTGGTAGTTTTGGCCGTTGAATTTTTCGACCCTAAACCTACCATCTTCCGCCATTGCTCCCACTCGAACCAAGAACCCTTCTCTCTTACGAGTTTATCAACAAAGTAGAGCTTCAGCTCTGATACCAGTTGTTAGAAAATTATATATTACATAGCAATGTAACACATAAAATATTGCAGAAATATAAACATAAAAACGCATAAAACTAGAGAGACGCAGATATACATGGTTCACCCAGTTTGGGCTATGTCCACGGAGAAACAACCAGTCCCTCCTTTTATATTATCCAGCAAACTGAAGAGATACAACCTACGACAAATCCGCTGTAACATCCTCTTCGCTCTCAATCTCCTCTCTCTTCCTCACTCAGAATACAGATATACATAGACATAATAAAATTCCCTCATATATAGTGAGGGGTTGCCTTCTAGGGCAAAAAACCCTAAATCAAACATAACTTCTACTCTCAGATCATCCGCCTAATGAACGACCCAGATTGACTAGAAATTACTAGACTTTTACAAGAAAATTTTACATCTATTTTTAGCTTCGGGGCACTACCCCTGGACCCCCCTGTGTGTAGGGGTGCACAACCTTCCTGGGGTATAAATCCAGTTGAGACCTTTGAATATAGAATATAATCAAGCTCCACACCCAATAAGGGAAAGATGCTAAGGCAGGAAAAGTCAGTTTTTTGTACTTAGGCGATAGGGGAAGTCTCCTGTAGTTGAGTGCGTGGAGACCTTGGTTAGTCTGCAGCTAAATGCGCAAAGTGGAAAGAGTTTGTAACTAAATGCTAAATCTAATAAAGACTCTTTTGGATCGAATCTATTGCATCTGTGCCTTGTTCCTTATTTATATTTAAGTTTATGCATCTTCAATTGATGATCTGTTTTCTATGAATTAAAGTGTAT
Source organism: Pinus taeda (assembly GCA_000404065.3). Taxonomy (NCBI): domain Eukaryota; kingdom Viridiplantae; phylum Streptophyta; class Pinopsida; order Pinales; family Pinaceae; genus Pinus; species Pinus taeda. The sequence continues at coordinate 45,666 of APFE030450712.1, read as the reverse complement.
TTACTGTGAAACTGTGGGATCTATAATATTTATGCATGATAAGAGTATTTAACTACCTTCACAAAGTATTAGATAGATTTGTTCGAAAAAGGGTAGATCTGCGTAAAGGCAGATCTAGGGATACAATTTATTGAGCGAAAATAATGAATCTATACCTTTTATCAAAGCTAAGTATGATCGTGTACCCTTGTGAATATCTAAAGGTCATTTTGATAGGGTAGAAGTAGTCAACATTCGGAAGGAATAAATCAGCACTAAGGCAAATTTAAACTATAGATCCTCGGGAGACGATCACATAAGCCTCCGAATGCAGAAACCTAGTTCTAGCATCCCCCAATACTGCTTTGGGTGAGACTGTTGCCTGTGCTATGTAAGTTGTTGCTAAAAGGGCCAACATTTAGGGTTTTGTTGGTTGGCATGAATCACTCTAAACCTGGGTCAGTCCCCCCTTAATCCAACAAATGGTTCCGTTGACCGAGATCAATCTAAGGAATGTGTGATGTCGAATAAGTGGTTCCCTACCAAGAAGGAAATTGAGAAGTGACTCAATCAAAAGGAACACGCGTTTGAAGCTTAGGAGAACAAAAATATGTGGTTATCCAAGTTGCAGTGGTTGAGTAGATACCTATACTCATATGAAACCGAGAACTTTCTCAGTTTCTTCCCTTGTGAATTGCACGAGTGGAGGTCTATATTGGCGGATAGTTAGGGTATGTGGAGACTTGACGACACTATTGTGTGGACTCCAGAGCTGGTGAGGCACTTAGAAGATTCAGAAAACAACATTGCGTGGGTCGTTGATCACTAGATTGACCAAACACTTGGAGCATTTGTGATTGAGTTTGCGATCGATAAAACTATCAGTTACAGTGAAGCAGAGGGCAGGTTCTTTAAGGGACCACGAGGTAAGTGCTTACAATCTCTGAAAAATGGATTAAGATGTTATTATGTGAAAACTGGTTTATGCCATTACCTTGATGTTTGGAACTACATGAAGTGGAAAACTCTTTTTATGGAACGAAGAATCAAGCTTTAAGTATAGTCCGTTGATCGGATCCCCTTCGAGCGACGATGAAGGGACAGTCCTGAGTGCAATATATTTGATTAGGCAGGGTATCCTGTGAATACCTTGTCCATCCATTCTACCTCCACCTCCAAATCCACCACATACACCTTCACCTTCACCTCCACCATTCAACATGGTGAACTTAATGAAGATGCCAATTTTTATAGGGGTAGGAGCGAAGACCTCGAACAATTCTGGTTCATTAGAAGTGTTGTGTGGATAGCAGAATAGATTACGGATGATAACATCAATAAAGCACAACTGGTCATGAACTTACAAGACCGAGCATTAACATGGTACATCAAGTACTGCACGATAATCCCAACGCGACGTTAGAAGAAACCCAAAAGGTACTGAATAAATAGTTTAGAAAGCCTAAGTCAGAGGCACAATCAGTAATTGAGTTCAAAGAAATTCGAGAAAATGTAACTGATTTGTCCTGGGATTTCTATCAAATGTTGAAATGCCTAATCAAGAAGGCGAATATGGTGATTAAATATTCCCAACATCAAGATTGGTGTCTCACGTCGCTCTTACCATGCTTAATATTACTGCTATCACAACAAAAGATAACAACCTAAGCAGAGGATGTAGAAATCACGATGAGGTTGGAAGCCTCACCAATATAGGATAAAAACATTGGAAAATAGTAGATTCACTCACAGCTGGAAAGCCTGCACTTGGAGTTGCAGAGCTTCATGAAAGGAAAGGAGGCCCAACTTGAAGTTCGAGTGAAATTTTGGTGCTTGAAATGAAAGGACCATGTTCATGATAAGGGCCATTGTCTAGTTTAGCAGAATTATCTTATTGGCGGGTGGGGGGGGGGGGTTGTCCCCTTAAAGCCAGAAAATACCACTAGGCCGAGCATGGGAGTTGTGCTATGGTGCACCATATGTTAGGTTACAGGATAGCATGTGATGGACAATTGCCATCTTCTACAGAAGTTTGTATAGACCCCTCAACAATTGTTTTGTAATTTTTTCAAATATGTAGGCCATGATGAGCACCATTGTCGAAGTTATGAACTCATGATGGATAAGACCCCTGCTTACCGAATGCAGGAAAAAACCTGGCCTCGAGATCAAGGCACGGGTGTAGTGCGTGGAGGATTCCAAGGCCATGGAAGAGGAAGAGGAGGTGGGGCTAGTAGAGGTCTGGGACAAGTGATTTGTTATAATTGTGGTGAAGTTGGACGTTTTTCACGCGACTATAAAAACCTCACACATCCATCATGTCAATATTGTAGACAGTTCGACCATGTGATAGAAGATTACCAATCCTTATAGAAAAGATGCAAGAAAAGGAGACAACCCCAGCAGCCTACGCAGAATATATAGATGTTGAGGGTGGAACCGAATGAAGAAGATCACAGTGTTAATATAGTAACGTGCAGTGGTATGGCCATCAACGAAGATAAGGGAAAACAACGAGAGACTGAGGGATGGGTGCGCAAGGTTTCTGAAAATGAAGTCAGATTTGACCTCAACCATGCTAAAGAAAATTTTATGGAGGCTAAAAATAATCTCACTGAAGCTTCTATGCCAAGGAGTCAAGAGAAATCAGCTAGGAACAATGAAGTGCAAGACGTGGATCCTTCACTGTTAGCCATTTTCCTGAAGACCTGTATGAAGTTGTTGCGCGATAACAAAGCAATAGAAGGGCTCCAAGAACTAATAGACATGTGTGCAGATAAGATTAAGGTTCCTTTAGAACAATGCACTGTAAGGAAACTCAGTAAGCATAAGAATAGGACAGGGCATGAGATGAGGAAAATCGCACAGATAGGAGAATATGAAATGGACCAAGTCATCTTGGATTTGGTTTCTGATGCGAACGTGCCGCTGAAGCAAATGCGGGAAAGGATGGGGAGACCCGCACTACAATGGTCTCTTATACAACTGCACATGGCTAATCATCATAATATTATTAGGATGGGGTGCTTATATGGTGTAATGGTAGACATTGAGGGAGCGAGCATGATGGATGATTTTGAAGTAATAGAAATAGTAGATGATATTAATTTGTATCCTATGCTACTAGGAATTGATTGGGAATTTGATATGAATGTGATGATTAATCTAAAGAAACGAAATATGAAATTTGAGAGGAAGGCGCTCAGGGTTATTATGCCAGTGGACCCTGCAGAAGGAGCTCGCTATGCTAAACATGTTTGTGACTTTGTTGAGGATGATGATTATCTAGATCAGATATACAAGATCATGGTGCAAGATGAATATTGGATCAATCCCACTATAGATGGATAGATCGCATGGGATAGAGACAATGCCTGCACCTCAGATTTAGATGAAGAACTCGAACACTGGCAGAATCAGTTGCATGAAGTATCTACGCTGCATTGCAATATGATGACCAAATCACTGTGGTGTGTCTCAACTGAGGTAAGAAAGCTTCCAAATTATGTCGGTTTGACTGATGTTGATATGCTTTTGAATTAATTTGAAAGGGAAGTGCCTGAAGAACATCACTTCCAAGCTCTTGAATTGGCACTACATGCTACACCTGCCCATTGGTGGGTTACGCACAAAGAGAACTTCGCTATTTAGAATAAATATAGAAGGATGATGAAATTAAGGTTTGGATATGCTAATACCAAGATGACTGAGAAGTACAGTGGGAAGGATGATCCTCATGAGCATTTGGCGTGGTGGACTAGAGCTTGGGGAATAGAGCCACAACCAGAATGGGTACACAACTTTTGTCATACCTTAGATACAATCCCAATGAACTGGTATTTGGAAACAAATCTTTACCATGGGAAAAATGAATGGGACATCTTAAGAGAAATTTTGTTATTGACATTAAGCTTTGAGGATGGTTTCAAACGTATTGATGAAGGGCTTCAAGAGATAAAAGTCGTTATCTTTAGGATGCCTAAGGAACCAGTAGAATGGACTCAGCTAGGTTGGAGTACACAGCTGCGCCATGCACTGGAATGTTATAATGTGACTGTTGAGGAGGAAGAAGAATATCTGTGGAATATTAACATTCCAGAATGAGAGGGACAACATGAAGTTGAGGGAACTGAGATAGATAACCCTTATGTAATAGAACTGTTGGAAACCCAACACATAAATATTGGATATGACGCAGATCCTAAGTTCGTGAAGATAGTAGACTATTTGGATGAAGACACGGTCGATAAGGTGGTTGAACTGTTGCGCGAATACCAAGATCTATTCCCAACAAAGTTCTCGGATGTGAAAGGTATTATAGGAGATTTGGGTGTAATGAAAATTACTTTGAAACCTTATGTGAAGCCTATCAAGCAGAGAACTTACCAGCTCAATCCGAAGTATAAAGAAAAGGTGCGCAAAGAGCTTGATAAGATGTTGGAGGCTGGAATTATTGAACTAGTGGAAGAATCTGATTGGGTGAACTCGATGGTTGTCCAAGAAAAAAAACAGCAAGATAAAATTAGAATATGCATAGATCTGAGAAAGTTGAATGATGCATGTGTGCATGATTTGTTTCCAACACCATTTATAGATGAAGTGTTAGAGAATGTTGGTGGACAATAAGCTTACTCATTCACTCATGGGTTCTCAAGATACCATCAGATTAAGATCATGCCAAAGGATCGCAGCAAGACAACCTTTGCAACAAAGTGGGGTTGCTTTCAGTATACAGTAATTCCATTCAGACTGAAGAATGCGCCTAAAATCTTCTCTAGGGTAGTAATCATGGTGTTCAAGGAGTTTTTTCATAAATTCATGGAGTTATATTTTGATGAATGGACTGTGCTCGGATTGGTAAAGTTCCATGTTGCAAGTCTGCGCCTCATGCTAGATACATGTCTTAGATACCAGATTGCGTTGAACTTGAAGAAATGTATATTCTGTGCGCTTTCTGGAATTCTGCTAGGCCATGTAGTATGTAAGCAGGGATTGATGGTGGACCCTGCGAAGATAGCAATGATTTTGAACTTAGAATATCCCAATAATGTTAAGTAGTTGTGTGCAACGTTGGGCCATACAAGGTACTATCAGAAGCTTATCAATTCTTATGCCCAGATAACTGCACAGATGGAGAAACTATTAAAGAAAGATGTGATGTTTTGTTAGGATGAAGAGTGTTAGTGCAGTCTGGATGCACTGAAGGAAAATATGGTGACTACACTGATCTTGTTGTTTTTGGATTGGAAGAAAGATTTTCATGTTCATGTGGATTCCTCTTACATTGCGCTATGTGTGGTATTGACCCAGGTAGAAGAAGGATAAACTGATCATCAGATAGCATTCACTAGTAGGAAACTGATAGCATTCACTAGTAGGAAACTGTCAAAGGCTAAGAAGAAATACTCCACCACAAAGCACAGGGGGCTGGCGATGGTCTACGCGTTGCAGATGTTTTGACATTATTTTTTTTTCCGCACATTTCAAGATGTATACAGATCACTCCACTCTCAAATACCTGGTCAATAAGCCTGTGTTTGGGGGGGGGGGGGGATGATGGTGTAGGTGGTTTTTGTTGTTTCAGGAATATGATTTTGAAGTGATTGTTGATGAGCCTCATAAATGGGTAATTATATGGGCTCATTTTACCTCCTAACCTAGTCAAATCAACAATTCTCTTAGCTTATTGTATGATTTTATGATTATATTTATGCTTATAGAGTGATTTCAGTTAGTTATTATGCCATGTGGTCTAACATGTATTTAATGCAGATTATTGATGGATTTCGAGGTCAAAGTCAAGGATCCAGTGGTCAAATGGCAGCAATAAATCGAAGTAGATAGAGGATAGGACTTATAGGAGGGAATCCCCCTCATTTATTACTCCTCACTTCGAATTCCCCTTCATTTAGCTCAGAGTACAAGCAGCCAAATCACGAACTAGAAGGCAGCTGAGCAAGTGGAAGATGATTGAGAGTTACCTTGAGTTTTGGAAGCCAAGCCTCCCTGATTTTAAGGAAGCTATTGGTAGCTTCAAATGTATAAGTAGAGAGGCCTAGGGCCTCACTAGGGTCGATTTTTTTTGCTCATATAAACTTTGCTCAAATTTCGAGCCTATTATTTTGTGATAGTTTTATGTAATCTTGCTATTGTTTTGTTAATGAAGATGGAATCCTTTTTGAGCTAGCACTGAGTTACCTCAGAGAGCTGAAGTTCTTAGGTTAGGGCCCAATCCAAGTAGCCAAGATTCTATTTACTTGTATTTGTATGCTTTACTTCAGTTTGTAGATTAATTTGTTGTTAGATGTATTTCTTTTATGGTAGGAATAGGTTGCTTTTGGTAATTTAGTAGTTTGCTTCATTTGTGATTTCTGTAGTAGGTTAAGTAGTGATCAGAAAAGATTCAAAAGGCTAGCGATAGTGCCTTGGCCTCTCTTCCTCCCTCTGGGACCATGATTTGAGGCAAAGACTCTCTTGCTGCCCCAAAAACACAGATTTTCCTCATTCATAGGACTTCTAGTGTTTGCAGCTCTATAGTAGATTAATGGTCCAGTTTTGCTTTGCTTTAGATCTCCTTCATCATTTTCACTTCCTAATTTACAATATTCCTCTTTCATGCTTTCCTTTCCTACAACATTTCCTAGCATTCCTTTCTATGCATCATAGTTTAGGCCATTTTTATGCAAAACTCTGTTTTTCCTAGAATGCATTCATTTAAATAGTTGCTTGATTTTCTTGGTTTCTATACAGAAGATCTCTTCCAATAGTAACCTAGCTTGCTAGAAATCACACCCTCCATCTAATTCATGCCCTATAGGTCTTCCAAACTTCACCTCAATTCTACCCTAGTTTCCTGCATTTTTCATAGAACTTCTTCCTCTCTCCTTGAGCAAACCCAATCATCTTTCTCTCTCTTGGTGATTCATGGTAGACCTTAGGTGCCCTAACCCCTCATTCCAACCTTCATCCACCTTTTCCACCCACTCTCACACCCTAAAAATAGTGAAAATTTCTCTTGGCCTCCTCGTGTAGGCCTCTTATAGTTTCCCTGTTTTTCTCCTGTAGTTTCCTTGTGTCCTCTTGTAGTTTTTCATGTAGGCTTTCTTTTGAAGGCTGAGTGTGGGAAAAGCCTCCAGAAGACCACCTAATACCTCTTATGACCCATCCACATCATATTACATCCTCCCAAGCTCCAATACCACCCTTTAACACCACCTGTTCGTTGCCACACTCACACACAATAAACTAGATGCATGTCAAATTCACATAAAAACATATAAAAATCCAAAAATATGTTTTTTGCTTATTTACTTCCAGAAATAGCATGGTTAGATGTTGTTTACTTTCTTGAGTAGGCAATGGCATTCCTTTCATGGTTTTCATAGTGTTTTGACAACAATAGAATTAGCTTGTTAATTAGGGTTTACTAGGTTTTGCTTTGCATTCCAGTCTTTTTCCTTTCTGCAATTAGAATAGCTTCTGTAGAGTAATATTTCTTTCCTTTCATCACACATAGAGCTTCTTATGAAATCTATAGAAGTTGGCCTGAGCTCCTAGTGATCTCGTGCCGGCTGACCAAGTGACAACTTGCAATGAGAACTAGTACTTGTGCATACATCATCGACACTTCCAAGTTTGTTACGAACTACCGAGTTGATAAAAGTAAAGTTGGCAGCCCAGGAGTTGCAGCATTCTTGCTACAATACTAGTGCTCACCACTTTTTGGTGCCATTGCTGGGGAAGCGTCAGAGTATTCTATGATTACTACTTTCTTCTATTTCTTATTGCAACATTATGCTAATAGTTTATTTCAGCAAAAGTAGAAGTAGACTAGTCATTCCCTTTCTTTCAGTTCTACATTTCCTTGCTTTCCCTTCCAATTCTGAAAATTCCATTTCGGAAAAAGTAGACTAGTCATTTCCTTTCTTTCAGTTCTGCATTTCCTTGCTTTCCTTTTCAATTCTACAAATTTCCATTCAGCAAGTTCATTTTAGCTAGTTGCAATTTGTTTTGTTCAATCACAATCTCAATTTCTACGGGTATTATCAGTGTGGGGAAAAAGAAACACAAAACCAAACAAAAATATTTCCTTTCATGCCTCATAGAAATAGAGACAACTCATGAAAATTTCTACCTAACATCCCCACTACTTCATACATCCAACCTTCTCTCTTCTTCGGTGGCTGCGATCCAAAAGAACCCTTAGGTGAACAGCTAGGGATATTTGACGAACCTATAGAGGAAGAAGAAGAAGAAAACATTTCTCTGGAGCCAATGGCTGAAAGCAGAAATGCTATGGGAAATGGAGAAAGAATAGAGGGTACCTTTCCCATTCGAGAGACTAATGGGGACACCAAAATGAAGAATATAAGCCCTTCAACCCTACCTCATTTCCATGGTCTGACTACAGAAGATCCTGACACCTTCTTGTTTGAGTTTGTTGTCATCTGTCGAACTTATGACTATGCAGAAGGTGAGAAAAAGTTGAAACTGTTCCCTTCTACTCTCAAGGATGCAACATTGTGCTAGTTCATGGGATTACCTGGCAATAGAATCACAAATTGGGCTCAGATGCAGCAGGCCTTCAACAACAAGTATCAAGACTATTGTAGGTCAAAAGACACTAACTAAGAAATCTTTTGAATGACCATGGGAAGTGATGAGTCCCTAGAAGACTATGAAAAGAGGTTCCGGCTTAATTACAAAAGGGTCGGGTGTACACTTGACCCTGAGTCTCTGAAGTTGGTCTTGCTCAGGGGGATTCGGGAAGACCTTTTATACACCCTCCATCTACTGGCCGGGGGAGACATCTACCAACTACCCTATGAGGACATAAAGACTATTTTTAGAAACCATTCTAGAGTAGCCAAAAAGAAAGGTAGGGGGAGTCAACCTGTAGCTAGTACCACTTCTTCCAATTCATCCCTTAAAGGTGAAATTGGAAGCATGCTGAAGACTTCAAGAGTGAGATGTTGCAGAATCTTACCATGCAAATGGTTACCTTACATATCAAGAGAAAACAAGAGGAATCAGAGAGGGTTTTGGCCTTTTTTTGCCCTAGATGCACCAGTAGGCATCCTAGGAATGAATGCCCATTGAAATCTATAGAGGTTTGTTCAATCTGTGAAGAAAATTATTCTACAGATAAGTGCCCTACCTTGCTTGGACTTAAAGTTGTATACCAAGGGGTCGAAGGAGTCATTGAACATATCTATTACATAAACCAAAGGAGACCACATGGACCTAGACCATTCCAGCAGGGGATGAAAGGGACATCTCAAGCATACTACAACACCAACCAAGTGACCTCCATACCTTCTTGGGGCCCCCTTGCTCATCCTTCCTAGTCCACACCTCCTCATTGGTCCTTCACATCTCAATATCAGGCCCAATCAACCACTCATTCATTTCAATCCTATGCTCAGCAATAACCTCAGTAGAATGCACCTCATCAGGGTTGGAGGCCCCAATACAACTCACTTCCTGCTCTTCTTCCTCCACCACTTGCCCAACCAAAACCGTTACCTTCTACTCCACCAAGGCAACCCCAAATGCCTGCCCAGCCAAATCTGAACCCAAACAACAGACATGCTCAGCAAGTGTATAGCGGGGAACCATCATGCCCAACTTATGCTATGGAGATTCAAGAAATCAACTTGTGATGTGGGAAAGTTCTTCCAGATAGCCAGCCTCCACCCAGGGAGGTTGAGGAAGATAAAGAGGAAAGCGAACCCAAAGAAAATCCACCCTTTCCTGAGAGACTATCCATGACAATCCAACCTACCCCAGAAGAAACTGAACTCTTAGGAGAATTGAAACATTTATGTCTGAAGATACCACTTCTCCAAGCCATAAAATATGTGCCTATCTACAATAGGTTGATCAAAGAGAAGTGAATTTAGGCATCCAGGAAGGTGCAAGAGAGATGCCCCAACCATCAATGTCATAGGACAACTATCTGACCTGATGTTGGGGCAAATAATCTGTCCAAAATATCTAGATCCCGGAAGCCCAGTAGTTGATGTCCACATCAATGGCACCATGGTCCCACATACCTTGATTGATCTAGGAGCTGCCATTAATGTGATGACAAAGGACACAATGCTCAAACTTAGCCTCCAGGGCTCCTTGAGGAAGACCATGACAGTGCTGCAGCTAGCAGACCGCTCCACTGTGACCCCTGAGGGGATTGTGGAAGATGTGATGGTCTCCGTTAATTCTTGGGAGTACCCTGCTAATTTCTTGGTTCTCCAGCCAAAGGCAAAGCTCACTGGGTATCCTCTCATTCTGGGAAGACCCTGGTTGGCTACAGTACATGCCTATATCAGCTGCTAAGCTGGGAACATGACCATAAAGAACAGGCACATGTCCAAATAGTTAACCCTATATCCTCCTACCCAACCCCTGCTAGAAAACACTATATCCTCCTACCCAACCCTTGCTAAAACATGATCTACCTCTTTGGTTGGAGGAGGAGGATGAGGATGAAGTTTATTATGCACCACTTTGTGCATTAGAACTCGCCATGGGGAGAAAAGCGCAAGATGAGGATGATATGATTGAAAATTTGATTCAGAATCCACCTCCCAGTGTATCACCATTAGAAGACATAGTAAGAGAAACCCAAACCAACCCCTCAAATGATCTCTGTGTGGCCGACCCTACTTCTCTTCATGTTAAAAATATAGAGTTCAGCCCAGAAAGAACCTTGAAAATCAATCCATCCCTATCTACTTCCCAAGAGAAGCAACTATGCAACATACTGAAAAAACATCTAGATGCCTTCGCCTAGAGCTATAAGGAGATGAAGGGAGTGCACCCTTCAGTATGTACTCATCATATATACATCAAGGAATATTGCAAGCCTGTCAGGTAGCCTCAAAGGAGGATGAACCCAGTGCTTAAGATATTGTTAAGGAAGAACTTCAAAAATTGCTTGATGTAGGTTCATCTATCCCATCTCTAGCAGTGAATGGTCTCTCCTTTGGTGCTAGTGCCAAAGAAAAATGGTAAGTGGGGAATCTGTGTCGACTATCAGGAATTGAATAAAGCCACCAAGAAGGACCATTTTCCTTTACCTTTCATAGATAAAGTGTTAGATGGTCTGGCAGGGAAAAAGTTTTTCTCTTTCCTAGATGGGTTTAGCTGGTACAATCAGATTCAAATCAGCTCGGAAGACTAAGATAAGACCACTTTCACTTGTCCTTGGGGCACCTTTACATACTGGGTCCTTCCTTTTTGTTTGTGCAATGCTCCAGCCACTTTCCAAAGAGCGGTATTGAGTATATTTTCTGAACTGGTTCATGATGTAGTAGAAATATACATGGATGATTTTACTCCTTATGGCTCTGACTTTCAGGAAGCTTTATCTAACCTAGGGAAAGTTCTAGATAAGTGTATTGAGATGAACCTATCCCTCAGTCCGGAAAAATGGGAATTCTTGATGACTGAAGGGACCGTGCTAGGTCATGCAATATCTCAACAAGGACTGCAGGTGGACCCCAACAAAATTGCCATCATCCAAACAGTCCCACCTCCTCAAAAGGTGAGAGATGTCAGAAGTTTCCTAGGCTTAGCCGGATATTACAGGAGATTCATTAAAGACTTCAGCAATATAGCCTCTCCTTTTTTTGGCCTCTTAGGGAAAGATGTTGAGTTCATATGGTCGGAAAATTGTCAAGAAGCCCTAGACACCTTGAAGAGCAAGCTAGTGACTGCCCCGATTCTTAGAGTCCGAGTCCCAAACTGGGCCCTACACTTTCACATTCACACAGATGCCTCGAACAAAGCAATAGGAGTAGCCTTAGGACAAATTAATGAAAAGTTATCTTATGCCATATAATTTATAAGCAAAAACTTGTCAAAGGTAGAGTTAAACTACACAATGACTGAGAAGGAACTCCTGGCTATCGTGCATTCCTTAAACAAATTCAGGCATTATATCACAGACTATCAAACCTTTGTGCACACTGATCATGCTGCAATTAGATATTTAATGAACAAACTAGATGTAAATGTTCGCATTATTAAATGGTTTCTTTTACTGTAGTAGTTTGATTTGATCATTATTGATAAGCCTGGTAAAGAGAATGTTGTTGCTGACTTTTTGTCTAGAGTAAATTTGCCTGCAGGTGAAGAAGCAATTGTGGATGACCAAATTCCAGATGAACATCTGTTTGCTATATCAGTACTCTCTCCCTGGTTTGCTGATATAGCAAACTACTTGGTTTCAGCACAATTCCCACCACACCTATCCTCAAAAGAAGAGCAAGATAGTAAGGAAAAGCGCCCCTTTCACCTGGATTAGAGGCAATCTCTTCAAAATTGGCCCAAATCAGATCTTGAGAAGATGTGTCAGGGAGGAGGAAGTATTTGACATCCTCTTGACCTGTCATGACGGGCCTTTTGGAGGTCATTTTGTAGCAAAAAGAATCACCTTCAAGATATTGCAAGCAGGTTACTACTGGCCCACTCTTCATCAGGATGTGAGGAGATACACGAGCCAGTGTGATCGGTGTCAGAGGATGGGGAAACCCACTCCAAAGGATGAAATTCCCATGCAACCTCAAGTGACCTTTGAGCCATTTGAGAAGTGGAGCATGGACTTTGTGGGGCATATCAACCCCCCTTCAAAGCAGAAGCAATATATCATTGTGTGCACTGACTACCTGACAAAGTGGGTAGAGACAAAACAAATCAAAGTAGCAATAGAAGAAAAAGTAGCTAAGTTTTTTAGAGAAAACATATTCTACAAGTTTGGGTATCCGAGAGAGTTGGTCAAAGACCAAGGTAGTTCATTCACTTTCAGCCTGATTGAAGACCTGCTCACACATCATAAGATCAAGCACAAGACTTCCACTCCTTACCATCCACAAGCCAATGGGAAAGTGGAGGTCACTAACATAGCATTGGAAGGGATCCTAACCAAGGTAGTGAGCAACAACAAAAAGGACTAGGCAGACAGATTAGTTGAGGCCACTTAGGCCTACAACACAACATGGAATACCACCACCAAGTTCACACCCTATGAACTGGTCTATGGGAAGAAGGTTTTGTTGTCAATAGAATTTGAATTCAATACCCTAAATATGGTAGCTCAACTAGACCTAGACCTCAGCCATGAACAGGAAGATATATTACTTCAGCTCAATGGATTGGATGAATATAGATTGCAAGCCCTTCTCCATATAGAGGTAGTTCAACTTCAGAGAAAGATATGGCATGACAGAAATATCAAGGAGAAGCAATTCCAAGAGGGAGATTGGGCACTACTCTATGATTTAGGATATAAGGATTTCAAAGGCAAGCTGAGGACAAGATGGCTAGGACCCTACAGTATGGAGAAATGCAATGACAATGGTTCAGTTCTGATCAGAACCATTGATGATGAAGCCATCCCCATGCTTGTCAATGGACATCGATTGAAAGTCTATAAGAAACCCCTCTGCAAGCGAGAGTTTATTGAAGCTTTGAATAAAACAGTGATGGTAGTGGAGCATGTCTTAGCTTCCACTTCACCCACTCACTGAAGAAAAAATAAAAAATAAGGACTCAAGTGAAAACCTCCATAAGGCGCTTGAGTCCCATCATTGGGTTGAAAACCTCTTATGGGGCAACCCAGTGATGTAAAAAAAAATAAAAATAAAAAAAGAGGAAAGGGAATAAGATCCCTCGGTGAAAACCTTCCTTGGAGGCGCCCAGGGTAGGTAATTAAGGTGAAAACCTCTCTGAGGTGCCCTGGTTGTTTTCAAAAAAAAAAGAGAAAAAAGAAAAAGAAAAAATGAATTTTTATTTTATTGCAGGTCTGCAGTATGACTACAAGGAGTAGAAGAAGGTGCCAAGGGAACCCTGACATTCATACCAACACCTGTCTCATCTTCTCCACACCTTCCTCCATCATTTTTGGCATCTCTTTTACCCCACTGCACATTTTTCTTCCAAAACTATGGTTTCTACAAGAGGCTCTGTGTTTTCTATGGAAGGCTCCTGTAGGATTTACAGAGAGCCAAAAGTGTCTACAGAAGGCAATTTGAGGGACCATGAGAGCTTCATGAGGAACTTATCCTCCCTCTTACCATATTCAAGCCTCCTTTCCATCATTTCCCAGCCTTCATCACACCCCAAGCATCATTTTTTCCCTATCCAAGAAAAAAACACAAAAAAACAGTTTTCCAATATTGAAAAAATAAAATTAAAAAAAAGGAAAAGGCACCAATAACCTTACCTAAAGCTTACCTATTATCCCTCCATCATTCATGACACCTCTGGCATTATTCTTGAGCTCCAAGCACAAAGAAAAGCTGAAGTTTCCAGGGGAGAAGCAACTACAGGAGCTCCTATAGGAATTCTTGTAGCAGTTGATCCCATAGAAGTCCAGCACCAGTAGTGAGAAAGTGCACACATGAAGGTTGAAAAGGCCCATGAAGCTCAACTCCAGCAAGAGAAGAACCTACACAAGCACACAACCATACATTAGCAAGCAGAGACAACATGCATAAAGGGAAATGAAGGCATGCAGCAAAGAAAGCCACATCACCTCATAGCAAATACACTCGGATCACAGGTAAGTAACTAAGTCACTCCTCTATTTGCATTTGTGTAATTAGGAGTCATACGAAGGCAAAGAGATGGTTGAGATTGAACGAGGGAAAGGTGGCTAGTTAACTTGGCCACCTTCGTTTAGTTGACTCCACTTATCCGAGATGTCACCCACACGTGCACATAGTCAACTCAAGCACAAGATGCCAAGGACAGGTAGTGGGAGGAAGTGTGAACTCCGATGCAATAATGAGTGATGATTACGAGGAGGGGCCATGATGACCAAGTAGGTGGGGACTAACGGTCCAAATATGGCCAATGTACACCTTGGCAACTCAGCACTCATAACCGAAAATAGCCATAAAAAACAATGAGCACTCCTCCCCATGCATTCTCACCACCTTTTCTTCATTTTCTCCTCGTAACTCAGCCACAGCAGTCTTCTTGTGCCCCCATAGCCTCGTAACCACCATCCTCCATTGGTTTCCTCCCTATCTTTGCTCTCGGCATTTTCTACAGGAGCACCTACAGGAAATCTACAGGAGGGACAACGGACTTCTACAAGAGGGGTAGTGAGTCATTTTGAAGGGAGAAAACACAGTTTTTAGCATGAATTTCATTCTGGAGAGGTAGGGTTTATGCATGCCCCCTATTGAATATCAATATATGAAATAAGTGGTCTAAATTTGAGGATGAGATAAGTATTTAGGAGGGTAGAAAATACATAAAACAAATTTATGTTTATTTAAGAAAAAACACAGTCTCCTCTGTTTTTTAATTCTTCTCAAAACTCTTTGTCTCCACCTCCATATTTGGGTTAAAAAATTACAGGCAGTATGACAGGAGGGTTTATGAGAAAGGAGCCCACTAACTCCACTAGGCTCCATGCACATCCTCAAGTGGTGGATATATTCACAAGGGCAAACTGGATGAATTTCTTTGGGAAATTTAGAGGGTTTGATGATGAAATTGCCCAAGGATTTTCTCTCTCTCTGGTACCTCACACAAGAACTCATGCTACTGTCACCATTAGAGGTCACTCCTTTTAAATAACCCCTGAATTCATCGGTAAGGTCACTACCCTTCCTCTTGGGTTTCCTTAGAGTAAAGATGAGAAACCAATTGGCCACGTTGCCAAGAAGAAATTTTTCCAAAATAATGAAACCCCTGTTGAAGATAAAAGTGGAATTAGAAGGGCTAGTATACCATATCCCTGGGATGAAGTTAGCTACCAAATAATCAAATAGATTTCCTGTGAGGGGAGGCACAACATTCTCTATGGATATCATTTCAGAATCCTCCATGACTTGAGGTATGGCATGGATACTCTAGCACCTCAAAAGCTCAATACCCCTTACTTTCTCCTCCATGACTTGAGGTATGGCATGGATACTCCAACACCTCAAAAGCTCAGTATCCCTTACTTTTTTTTTCTTTTTTTTTGAATGCATCTTAACTTGGTTTGGGTGCCCTAAGATATTGATGAGTGATAGGGGTAGGCATTTCTCGAATAAAATAATGGGCACAATGCTCGAAGAATTCCAGGTGTACCATCAAAAGAGTATGCCCCATCATCCACAAGCTAATGGTACAATGGAAGCGATCAATAAGATTTTGGAAAATGAGTTGGAAAAGGTTTTTAATGTGAAGAGGAATGATTGATATGTGCACATACCAACAATCCTATGGGCATATAGGATGACCTGCATGAAGTTGATAGGCCAAACCCATTTTCAGTTGGTCTATGCGATCGAGGCAGTGATGCCTATGGAATATATTTTTACCAAGCTTGTGCTTTGTGGCTTTGACAGAGATGACGAATCATGAGACCTTGGAGGAACGACTCGCGCAGTTGATGGAGTTGGAAAAAGACCGATTTCTTGCAGGATTTCAGCAGCAATTGTAATAGGAACATGAGAAGGCCTAGCATGATAGGTATATTAAGCTGTGCACATTGAAGGTGAACGATTTGGTTTTTCTCTATGATGGTAAATTCACAAAGTTTCCGTGTAAATTTCAAATGCACTGGTTGGGACCCTCTATAGTTAGGGAAATCATGGGTGGTGGCGCAGTTCAGCTCGCGACACTAAATGGCAAATCATTTCTTGGAAGGGTGAATGTCAGTCGATTGAAGTTGTATACAGGGGATCATGCCCTTGTGTAATGACTATTTGGTAGTAGAATAGTCTTAGCATTCCAAGAAGATGTAAGGGATCACGGGACTATAAACTAAACTTCCAGACAAATAAGAACCTGCAGTATGGAGGTTGCGTGACGGACGAAAAAGCTACGACAGGAGATACTGCAACAGAAGAAGCTGTGATGGATGAGTTTCACCATGGGGATTGGTGTCACATAGCTGGGTCCAAAACTAGCCATTGAAGTCACTGTTCATGACTGGATAGTGAAAATCCTATTAGGAGGAGCGGGTAGGCGACATTTATGGCGAAAAGGTTTGGAGATATGCTGCCAAAGAAGTGTTTATGATCAAAAAATGGAGGGAATGGTCGTATCTGAATTCAAAATCACCTATAAATCTAGCATGTTGGTCTGCCAAAGAACACTTTACCTTCTGAGAATTAAGTATGAGATCTATTGTCTTTGCTCTATGAATAGACAGACTTGGGATAATTTCATTGCAAGCCCGACATTTGCGAAACTACTTAAGGAGAACCAGAAGCTTATCCTTGAATAAATGTATGATTCAGTAAGTTCTGAAGCCACTGCCTCTCAAGAGGAAGCCCTTGAATTTGTGTCCATGGAAGATATTTTGTCTATGCCTACGGCACTGAGGTCGCCTAAGCCACAACAATTAGTTGCTAAGGTGAGGCAGTCATCGAGAAAGAACCTGGACGTTCGACAGAAAGAGAGGAAGGACAAGGTAAAGCAGGCAGAGGAACCAGTGGATTTTTAAGTAGAGGAGCTTCATGATGGAGTTGAGGAATTGGATGCTGATGAGGGTGATCCTATCACGAGGCTCTCGATGTATATCACTCTATAGAAAGGGAAAGCAAACGTAACCAAGGACCCAGATTTGGGAAAATTCATGGTCTCTATGTCATTGTTACCGGAAGAAGTAGTTTTTGAAGGCACGCTTTTACCGTATATCCTGGTATTAAAATTAGAATATTGGGATCTCACCGACCATGAGAAATTTCCTCACTTGGGCACCAATAAATACATGACCAATATTTACTATGAAGAGACTAGGGTGATAAGGATGGAACCAATGAAATGGGTTAAAGGTGTCAAGCAAGCTGGATTGCTACATATGTTGTGTGTGCCACACTTCCACTGATTAATTATCAATATTGTCTATGTGCACCAGTTGCTCATGTTGGTACATGATGGGCGTTTGTGTTTAGGCGAACCCATCCCTATAACAAATAAGGTCCCTAGGGTCAATTTTTGACAATTTTGTAATAGTTTTTGTAAAAGAATGTAAAGTCTTCGCGAAATGATGAAGCAAAGTGCGAAACTGAGTAAGAGTCAAAGGGGCATTAGTCCCTTGTATGAGTAGGTGATAGATCTATTTTGAGATTCACCCATGGTCTGCGGACCATGGTATTGTAATGGAAAAGCTATATATAGATGAGTCTTAGCAAGATTTGGAATAACCTTTGATAGAGAATCACGGTAAGGGAAAGGTGATAAGGCAGGAAAAGTTTGTTTCCTGTACTTAGGCAAAAGGGGAAGGCTCCTGCAGCTCAGTGCATGGAGACCTTGGTAAGTCTGCAACTAAGTGCGCGGGCCCCTGCAACTGAGGGCGCAGGGCGGAAAGAGTCTATAACTAAATGTTAAATCTAATAAAGACTATTCTGGATCGAATCTATTGTATCTGTGCCTTATTCCTTATTTTTGTTTAAGTTTATGCATCTTTGCTCAATGATTTGTTTTCTATGAATTAAAGCGTATTTGCTACGTGAAACTGTGGATCTATAATATTTATGCATTACAAGAGTAATTAACTACCTTCATGAAGTATTAGATAGATATGTTCAGAAAAGGGTAAATCTGCATGAAGGCAGATCTAGGGATACAATTTATTGTGTGAAAATAGTCAATTTATACCTTTTATGCAAGTTAAGTATAATCATGTACCCTCGCGAAGATCTGAAGGTCATTTTGATAGGGTAGCAGTAGTCAACAGTCGGAAGGAATAGATCAGCGCAGAGGAAGATCTAAGCTATAAATCCATGGGAAGCCCATCACATAGGCCTCTAGATGCATAATCCTGGTTCTAGCATCCCCCAATACTGCTTCGGGTGAGGCTCCAACCTACGCTACCCAGGTTGTTGCTAAAAGGGTCAGCAGTTAGGATTTTGCTGGTTGGAGTGAATCACTCTGAACCTGGGTCAAGCCCCCTTAAGCCAACACTACATGTGACATAGAGTTTGGTCAAAGGAATATTAGTTCATAGACAAAGGAATGACAAAGATGAAATTTGAAGAAGCATATGCATGTTCTGTGAAGCAAAGTTGCATATACACGTGGGTATGAAGCAGAAAAGGCGCATACAATTTCCGCACCATGGTATTCTAAATAACGAGGGTCTTTACCATGGTATTGATCCATATTATTGATCCCAACCATGGATATTTGATCCCGTCAAATAATACCATCGACATTAGTATGGTTTTGACCTATGGTATTTGATAAGGTCTAAGCTGTATAAGGAAATGAAGGTCAAAGTGATTAGAGAGTAAGTAATAAATTTTTCATACATAGATATGAAGTAAGTGTGCATGTAATGGGATGTTAATGAATAGCTTGATCTGAAACTAAGTATGTAGATGGAAATTTGATGATGGATCAGATCCAATAGATTTGAAATGACTATCTTGGTAGTAGATTGGTTTTATATGTGATATTTATGTCGGAGGCATGTTTTATTATGTATGTAGAGAGATGAATTTGTTCTAAAGATCCGATGTGCAACAAATCTTTAAGTCAGTATTTGTAGATCTGTATGTGGGTTCTATAACCTCAAAGGCACATACATACACTGGTTTAATCTTGGTAAGTCGCGTACCTATTCTGATCTATACACGAGTTTCATTCTTGAAAAGTGTGTATACACACATAAATGCTTTGTGGAAAGCATGTATATAAGCTAAGGCTTTACTGAATAAAATGTATGATCAATCTAGTCAATATTCTTGTGTTTCTATTTTCTGTCAATGAAGTATTACTTGATGATCAGAGTCTAACAGTGATGCTTGAAGTTGAATTGATTGATTGAAGAGTGGCGATGTTTCTAGCTATATGTGATTGAAGATCTGTGATGGTTCTATGATAGTTTCAGAATGATTCAGTGGTTCAAGGCTTAACTCAATGTGTGTCTCATAATAACAATGATCCAGTTTCAGGTTTTAGTGGTTTAAGATTTGTACGTGAGTATGCCTCATGGAAAGCATGTATATACATGGATATGCTAACATAAAATAGCATATAAATTCTGATATTTTATTGATCAGGGTTTTCACTTCGATTAGTGAGCTGATGCAGCATTTGGGTTTAGTATTGGTATTGTGTTTATTGTAATATGACTGCTTTGATTGTTTGATAATAAGGTGATTGATTTGGGTCTCAGTTGGTTCAATGATTGAGTGATTTTTTGCAGTGATTAGTTTTAGTTTTTATATTTGATATTGGGCTTAAATGATGATAGTTAGTCCAGTCTGAAAATTTTATGAAAAGTGGCCTAAAAGTTATGGTGTTTTGTGGTAGGTGGAACTAGAGTGAAAATTTATGAAACATGGTCCACAGAGGTATTTATTGGGTTGTGTTATATTCTTTCCACGACTAACCTATGTAGTGAACCGGGGAGTTAGAGGGGGGCGGGTAGCCCCCCTCTATGGGGTCTGGGCCAGCGCCCCGGGAAATTTTTTTGTGGACCCTATATTAGGTTGGGCGAACCTACCTATGGTTTTCAGTCCATGGTTTTAGACGCGATGGTTTTTGGTCCATGGTATTGGATGCTTCGGCATGTATAAATATGTATTGTAACATTGAAAGGAATATATGAAAAATCAAGCTAGTAGTCTCAGTTTTGAGATTAAGTGGGAAATCTCTGTGTATATGTGTTTTATGTGTTATGCTCTCGCATTTTTATTTTTCCTGTGATTTAGAATTCATATGCAGGTAATTTCTGTACGGGGTTAAAACCTACAGCCCGAGGATCTCAGCTTGATTGTTTGTTTTCAGGCCAAGGCCCCAGGCAAAAGAATCACTAAAGGACCCTTCCGAGGAGTAGATGATCCCACCAGCACCTGCGGCTCCTGGGTTCCCTTTGGATGCCCCATCAAAGAATATGGTAGTTAGTTTTTGGGCCCTCCACCAGCTTTGAAAGGTGTCATCTGGCTCTCTTTTTCGCCATTCTGGATTTGCTTTCAGGGGTGTAAGGAGGTACTTTCGGGATGTGGCTCAAGGGCCAGCCACCTCTTTTCTTCAGGCGTGAGCAAAGGGTCATCTTTTAAATACTGCTGTTGAGCCGCTTCCAAGAGAAGGGCCTTAGCTTTTGCTGCTACTTGAGTCAGAGAGTGTTGCATATCATTGTAAATCTGTTGATTTCGGGCTAACCACAGCTGCCAGCAAACAAATTTTGGGAGCGCTATCCATACTTTGCGCCAAAAGGACTTAGGAGGGATACTTTGGGGGTAGCAGGTGCTCCATGACATGAATAGATTCGGAACAGAGGTTTGATGAAGGAGAGAGATCTGAAAATCATGGAGTATAAGCCCCCACACCTATATATTATATATATATATATATATATATATATATATTATATATATATATATATATATATTTATAATATATATATATATATATAATATATTATATATATATATATTATATATATATAGAATAATATATATATATATATATAGATATATATAATTTGGGAGTGCTAACGGCTCCCAGACCTGTTTCCAGAAGGTGGGTGGATGGTTGTTGTTCTTAGATCCCTGAAGAGCCCTATATCCCTTTGCTGATTTATAAGCTCCAGTCTGGCCCCATCCCCATCTGTCCTCCATGAATCTGTTGACAGGAGCGGCTTCTTCGAGCAGATCCTACAGCAAGGTCTGTTGGCCTCTTAGGCGCGCGGGGACTCCATGGAAATCCCATCTTACCCAATCCCCACGATTGTCCCAAATTGACAGATCATAAACGCTTTTTACTCCCGCTCTTTCAAGCCAGTTTCTGAGATCAGCGATTTCTTTGCTTTCTGCAAGAGGATCACTTCCCATTATTCGATCATTCCACAGGTGGGTGCGCTTACCATTACCGAGGATTCTATACATGATTTTTTTTTAAAAATCGTTGCTTTTGCAACAGAGCCTCCATACCTGCGAGCATGTTGCTGAACTCTGCAATTGCATTTTCCTGAGAGCGTCTTTGTCTGCATATTTTGACTGTAAAATGACACTTACGGGATGAGTGGGGTTGTGGATCATTTTCCACAAGAGTTTACCACCCAGCGCTTTATTGACAAGGGAGGGATCCCGAATTTGCAGTCCGCCCTCAGCAATCGGCCTCTTAACCGTGTCCCAGTTGACTAAGTGCATTTTTTTATCATTGCCTTTCCCACCTTGCCATAGGAAATCCCTGAGGAGGGTAGCAATCTGCTTCGTCACATGTTTGGGAGCCAGGAGGAACGCTACCTGATAAATGGGCAGAGCTAACAACTGAGATTTAATAAGAATGGTTTTACCGCCTTTTTTTAACCAGTATCCTCCCCAGGCAGTGATTTTAGATTTGATTTTGCTGATGATGTGAGTCCAGAGGGACCTCTTGTTCACCCCTGAAATGGGAAGACCAAGATACCTGAAGCTATCCCATTGTGCATGTCCTTTGAATCCGAGAATCTTCGAAATATTCGTGATCTCCTGTTGCTCAGTATTCCAGCTGAAGATTTCGCTTTTACTCTCATTAACTAGAGCGCTAGTCACCCTGCAATAACTACTCAGCACAGAGTCGAAGGTTTTCGCTATTTTGGTGGATACGCCTCCAAGGAACAGTGAATCGTCCGCGAAGAGGGCGTGATTCAGGGAGCTGCAACATTAGGAGGTTTGAGACCCGGGAGGGAGCCTATGGTTCTTTCAGCTACTAGTTTTCTGTTGAGGGAGTCCGCCATGAGGATGTGCATGAAGGGAGAGAGAGGGCATCTCTGCCTGATACCTCTCCGAGCTTGAAAGAAATTGGTTGAACAACTGTTGATAAGGGCAGCAATCCATGGGGATTCGTTACATGCTTTTATGAGTTGGACAAAGTGTTGAGAGAAGCCAAAATAAAGCAGAACTTTGCATAGGAACAATCGATTTACTCTATCGAATGCGTTTGCCATATCAAGTTTGATCAACATACCTTTCTCCCCTCGTTGTTTGCTTGAATGAATGGTCTCCTGTACTTGAATGACATTATCCATAATGTACCTGCCTTCCACGAATCCGCCTTGAGTACTGGAGATCAATGTTTTGAGCAGGGGCTTGATTCAATTTGCTAGGAGTTTGGCTATAATTTTGTAAGATGCGTTACACAGTGAGATAGGCCTGAATCTTGCAAAGGTGTCGGGATTGGTTTCCTTGGGGATTAAATCTAGATAGGTGGAATTGGTTCCTCCTCCTATCTTAGCTTTTCTCATAAAACCTTTTACCATTTTGAGGAGATCAGATTTGATAACATCCCAACAGGATTGATAAAAGTGGATTGTGAATCCGTCAGGCCCAGGGGCCTTATCGGCTTCCATTAGCCAGATTACTTTGATTATTTCCTCATCAGTTATGGGTCTGCAAAGGGTTGTATTTTCATCAGAGTTGACGAGGAGGGGAATATTGGAGAGGAATTCTGAGGCTTCCTCTTCATTGCCTTGATTTCCATCATTATATAAATTCCTGTAGTGAGCTTCAACAGCGCCTTTCACCTGTTCGAAACCTTTGCAAACTTGGCCCTCCGAGGTTTTGATTTCAACTATATGGTTCCGAGACAGTCTAGCTCTGTATTGTCTGTGGAAAAAAGTGGTGTTCTGGTCCCCAGCCTTTAACCATAGACTTCTGGAATTTAGTCTCCAGTATTCTTCTTCAGCTCAGAAGGATTGGTAGGTGGATCGTTGAGCTTTTAATTCCTCATCCAAAAGTTTTGTTGTAATATCTTTATTTTCCATTTCTATTTGCATGGAGTGTAGTCTCTGAACTGCCTCTTTTCTTTGATTGGTTGGAGTGGGGTCTGGCTTTTTTATCCATTCCTTCAATGCGTGTTTTGTGGCCTTCAACTTTTGTTCGCAGATGTAACTAGAGGAGCCTGAGAAGGATTTAACCCAGGCAGCTTTCACAGTCTCCATGAAGCCCACTTTCTCAATCCATAGAGGGCTGAAACAAAAGGGAATGGGGCCCAGAACTTCTTCATCTTCCAATAGTAGTTGTATTGGCTTGTGGTCAGAAGTCAATTTGAGCATAATTTTTGTGGTGACGATATTTTTATTCATAAGAAGGGCGCTTTGAACCGGGAACCTGTCCAGGCAGGTAGAGATATGATCCAACCCAGCACGATTATTTGACCATGTGAACAGCCCCTGGACTGGAGGGAAGTCTAAGAGATCCTAATTCTGAACGAGCTCCTCCACAGAGGCTAGCATGGGGTCTCTGGTGCTGGAGCTGGCCCTCTTCTCTTTTGGATTCAGAACTATATTTAGATCTCCTGCTATGATAATATTATTTGGGGAATGCTGCTCTAGATAAAGTGAAAGCGAGTTCCAACATTCTCTTTTTTCAGAATAATTTACAGGAACATACAGATTGAAGAGAGAGACAGTCAACTTACTAACTTTATGCGTTAATTCTGTGAAGATCCAGTGCTGAGATTCTTGAAAATTATTGAGCTGGAATGTGCAATCTGACCAAAGTGTAGCCAGTCCTCCGGAAGTGCCCCTAGTGCTGACTGCCTTACCTATATTTTTATTCCACTTTGACTTGCTGGTGTTTAGAAGGGTTTGCCCTTCAATCTTGGTCTCTTGGAGCATGAGGATGTCTGAGGGTTCTGCTTTAAGAAGATCCTTGACTGCTTCTAGTTTGGAGGGGTTCCCCAGTCCTCTGCAGTTCCAAGAGACAAGCTTCATTATTTACTTAGTGGAGGGGTGGGACCTCCCTTGGAAGGTCTCGATATGGTATTCCGCCCTATGGACATTTCTATTATGGCTTGACTTCCTTGGGTTTTAAGTCTTTCGGCCTCTTCTTCTCTCGCTTCCTTACGGGATTTCCTTCCAACTCTTTTTGAGGGACACTCATAGACTTCATCCTCCGATGATCCTGAGCTTTCTATTGTTTTTTTCCTTGTCACTTCTACGTATGAAGGGTTAGATGGGCTGCCCTATGTGACCTCGATCTGCTTTTCCTTCTCTCCTTCATTGCTTGGAGGGGTGCTTTCTACATGTACCATATTTTCCTGCTCAGGGGCTGCTGGGTTGTTTTGGGTGCTTGCTGTCCCTTGTTCGGTTGCTGCGTCTTCCTGATTGGGCTTAGAACTGCTTGGAATCCCTGTCGTCTTTCCTTTGCTAGAACCTTTTTTTTGGTGTGTTGTTTTCTGAACTAGAGTCCATTGTTCCTCTTTTTGTTTATCTAATTGCTCTTCTGCCTTCTTCTTGCAATGCTTGGCGAAATGTCTGTGCCCGTGAAAATGTCTACATTTGAAAGGGAGCTGTTCATAATCCAGTTCCTGAACATGCACCCATCCAGCGACAGTGAGTTTAACTGCTTCTGGTAACCCCTCCTCTAGATCAACTTCAACGCATATGCGAGCACATGAATACTGATCTTTTCTTGCAGCTTTGTCGATGTATTTACCCAGCGCATTGTCGATATTCTCAAGGGATTTTTGATTCCAGCAGTGGAGAGGCAGATGGGGGAGTCTCACCCAAACTGGGACAGCAGAAGGGACATCCTGGGAAGGGTCAAAGTCTAGGGACCATTTGTTCAGATACAATCCCTGCGGTCCCATGAAGTATGGGCCATTTCTGAATATTAAGCTTTTGGCTTCCGGGCTTTCAAATGTAAAGACAAAGAATCCTTTACCTAAAAAGTAGCTTTTGACGCCCTCTTTGATCAGAGGGTTCCAGTTTCTTTGTGTCTAGTCTTCTACTGACTTCGGAGAAGGCCAAAGGCCCGTGAACTGGCCGATGAGGCCTCTCTCTGCCAGGTTCAGTGCTTCTTTGCATGTCTCTTCTTCAGGGAGGGCCACTGAGGGGATCGTTTCCATCCTCTTGATAAACTTCTGTTGGATCACCGTAGGTGCTCTCTTCGGACATGCTTCAACCATTGCTCGGAATGCCAAAACCTCTAGAGGCGGAATGGAAGAGCCCCCATTAGATTCCATGATCACTGAGGGGTGCGTCAGGACTGAGCGAAGGAGCGCAACAGCCACAGGGGCGCATGATGAAGCACTCTTTAGTCAGCAGAAAAGAGATGGAACCCTCCGCGACAGTCAGAGGGCCAAGACGGCCAGCGGCCTCAGGCGCAGGGGGAGGGCGTCGGCTAGGTCTACAGAGATAACGTCACTACCCTTAACAAAAATACTTTCCTCCTCACCATATTAGATTTAAACTTTTGACAAACAATATATTTGATTATTTCTTAATGAACAACTCAAAAAATATTATTTTTTCCACATACTTATCACGAAATAGTCACTACAATTCATGTTTTCACATTTCTCCTAGCTAATATTACATCATGCTCACAATGATAAAGACATGTCTACTTTAAATAATTTACTTATAAATACATAAAAATAGATATTTATTTTACATAATCTAAATAGGAAAAAAAAGATGCATCACCGAGTCTCTTTGAAAGTCAAATAAATGCTTCTTAATCACCATCACAAATGTGATGCGCTTGGTATGTTCGGTGTGTTTCGTAAATGAAACCACACTGGGAAAGCTATAAATTGTACGTCGGTGTGTACAATTTTTAGTTTATGCCTAGTGCATTCATATTTACCAAATACACCGCAAAAATAACATTTAAAAATATAGTTATGACTCAATGCATTTGATAACCTGAACGTTTTGTACTGGTGCGAAAATGTTATACATGCGCATCAATGCATAAGTGTGATGCACCACAAGGAAAATTTAAAATTGTGAACCAACAATAGTGCATCATATGTATATGTGCACCGTTGCTAGTGCGGTTGTGGTCTACAATGCATCAGAGCCAGTGCATGACTGTGTTTTGGGCGCATCGATGATTTTTTTTAATTGAAAGTTATGTTTCCATATTAATAAATACATTTTTCATTATATATATTATATATATATATATATATATATATATATATATATATATATATATATATTATATATATATGAGGTTGATGCATTTCAGATGTCAATCATGTAGCAGAGACATCAGCGGAGGGAGAAATAACAAGAGCAGGAGCAAATGGCAGACCCATACAATATGGTTCGACCATGGGAGGCCAGAGAGAGGGAAAACACTTAATTGTCGTCCTACAATACACACTCCATGTGTCTTACCTGGATCTCAAAGGTCCTTGCTACGAATTGCCATGGCGCAATGGATTTCATAAATGGAACTTTGAAAAGTTTATACTTTGTTAAACGTTGTTGGTTCAAATCGTAAAATAAGAGTGCGATGAGAAGACAGTGGTACGAATAAAAGATATCATATTAGGGTTTTGTAGAGTCTCCTAACTGTCTTCAAAATATCATCCACTTTCACCTTCATCACCACCATCTCACTCACATGTCGCAACTCCATGACCATATAACCTTTCATTAGCTTCCATTTTCATAATTATATGGGTTCCATTTGTGTTTTCCAAAAGCTAATGATTTCTAGTATTATAAGTGAATTATATGGTTAAAACTTAGAAAAATGACATGTACTTGCTAATACTTAAAAGTGGCTTGAGTTTCATGACATGTGTAGGTCATTTGGAAGCTTTCAAGGCACCATCATGTGGCCGCCAATGCTCAAATTCGAATTCTCTTCAAGATATGGAAGAAGATTTGGATAAAGGGCAAAGAGGATATGTGTCTCATCATTACCTATTTGAGTTGTAACTCTGAGATTTTCTAAGGATCTAGGGAGAGAATAATGGACCTCCATTAATGATGTAGCTTCTTATGTTTTTGTATAAATAGGAGAGCCTCCTCCTTTCAAAGGCATGTGTAAAGTTAGGGAAATGCTTATGTTTTGAATATAGAATTTGGATTTGGCACCATGCTCATGAGTGATGTCCACCTTGATTTGGTTATGCTTGCATTTGGAGCCTCTCAACTTGCCATATCTCATGCTTTTGGATTGGCCACTTACAATGTGTGAGATTTATTGTTTTTCAAACATTAAGATTTATTGCTTTCATAGATTAAGATTTATTTCTTTCATATATTTCCTATGTGAGAGGTTAAGAGTGATTGTTTTTATTTGCTTTCTAACTAGAAGTTAAGAGCATTTGTTTTTATTTGCTTTCATATCTTTTCCTATGTGAAAGGTTAAGAGTGATTGTTTTTATTTGCTTTCTACCTAGAAGTTAAGAGCATTTGTTTTTATTTGCTTTCATATATTTTCCTATGTGAGAGGTTAAGAGTGATTGTTTTTATTTGCTTTCTACCTAGAAGTTAAGAGCATTTGTTTTTATTTCCTTTCATATCTTTTCTTGTGTGAGAGGTTAATAATGATTGTTTTTGCTTTCATTTCTGAAAGAGTGGTGTGCTTTTCAATTCTTGCAAGATTTAAAGATTAAGATTTCAATTCCGTGCATTGTACTATAATTGTACTATAATTTCTTTTGAGTTGATTGTTGAATTAGAATAGGTGAATTTGGTTTTTCATTATTTGGTTTCACAGTTAGATTGATCTAAATTGAAATTTAATTTCTAGCATATATAGTGCACGCATACTTCGCAAGTTTTACGAAACCCCCGGGTTGACAGTTAAATGATAGGTAATCACTTTTCCTCAACAGGTTTCATGGGTCTTATCAGTTACACACCAAACATCGTGAAAACTTGCAAGCATGTCTTTCACGCCACTGTCGTATCATACAGTTGATGTCCTTCAAACTGGGAACGTGATGTATATGGCTTAGGCTCGTGACTTTCGATGATATGATGTGTATGGCTTGGGCTCGTAACCTTCAATGATCATTCTGGGCATGATAAATTTTAATAATATATCACATGCAACACCTTATTATGTAGCCTTATCACTTATTATTACCAAATTTATAAAGACATGTCTACTTTAAATGATTTACTTATAAATACATAAAAATAGATATTTATTTTACATAATCTAAATAAGAAAGAAAAATGTATCACCAAGGCTATTTGAAAGTCAAACAAATGAGTGGATATCCAACTAGACGGAGAGGCTCTAATGGCGCGCACGCGTAAGGGACTCGGGTAAAGGACACCACAGGACGACTGCAGGATCGACGCGGCTAGGGTTTAGACTGCTGTTTTGCACACCGCTTTCACCGTTGCGGTTTCGGTACTGGGGCTATACTGCTACAGCTCCTCCATAGAAATCTACACCCGTCACTTTCGGTCGCCGCTCAGGAGACAGTTATGGATGACTATATGGAGCAGGAGGCGGTGGACTACTCAGAAGATCCATCGCCGGAAAAAGCTATTTTCGGAAACCCTAGGTTTGCATCTCTCTCACCGTTTACTCATCCGGATCTGCAGTAGCACCCTCCCTCTGACTTGTTGGCCATTCACCGCACATCCCTGCCAATTGATGCTTCTATCCCTATCGAGTCACCGTAGTTTGAGGTCCCCCCACTTTCGCCGGGCTCTCTGCATTTTCTGGCCACTCATACACTGCCTTCGCCTTCTTTTGATCCGCTCGCCCACCCTCTCCTTTCGGTTCCATCTCCCCCCCCCCCCGTCGGCTCCCCCTGCATCACATCCCTCATCTTCGGGCGTCCAACCCTCAGGCTGTTTTGAAACCCCGGCTGTCAGATTCAAGCCCGCAAAACCCCCTTCCTCGGAAGGTATTACCAACCCCCTGGTCGACCATCTGTCAGCTCCCCGTACCTGAAAAAAGAAGATCAAGTGCGTGAAGGCAACAGCGAAGGACATTACCATCAAGTTCGACGAATCGAAACCTCTTGGCGACCTTATGGACATTGCAAATATTGTTCTGGTAGGGCATGTCAGGGGAAGGACATACTCTGTAAAACGACTCAATCAATGGGTAAAGGAGATCTAGGGCTGGGTTTTATTCGACTTGCCTACGGTCCATGTCCTCCCCAGAGGATGGTTCTCCCTTCATTTCTCCAAGGAAAGTCACACAAATCTGGTCTTGGGTAGATACTGGTATATTGAAATGGCCCCGGTCCTCCTCAGGAGATGGAGTCCCCTTTTTGACCCGGAACGTGAACAGATTGGAGCCAGACCGATTTGGGTGCGACTACTAGGTCTCCCACTGCCATTTTGGGCTGAAGAAGTTTTCATTAGGATCGGAAATGCACTAGGGACCTACCTGGATTATGACCGCACATACGTTGAATCTGGGAACAGAACCCTAGTGCGGATATTGGTCCATCTCGACACTCGTGATGGACTCGAGGAACAGATCACTCTACAGTGGGGAAGATGTATCAGAGTTTAGATCCTTGACTATGAAGGAGTCCCCTTCTGTTGCAGACGATGTCACAAAGTGGGACACCTTGCAAAGGAATGTACACTCAACAAGAAAGCGGAAGAATCTCCGAGGGTCTCACCGGTCTCCACCAGAACGGCATCTCTTATCACCTCTCGACCTACCTCTTCGGGACTGCCCACAGCGACCACCTCTCCTACTAACGATCCGGGACTTCGGCAACCCTCACCGCCAAGGACCAGGGCTCGTTCGGCAGCAGAAGCTGGTATGGTCTCGGATGCTCCTTCCCCCCCTTTGCTTTCTTCTTATGTTGATATTAATGTATGTGGATCCACCTCACAGACCTCAATGGCTCACTGTGCATTATCATCCTCCCCCCTGATTAGCACCACTGACCCCATCATTTCCACCTCCTCCCCCTCGACTGGTCTCTCCCTGCCCCCTCGGGATCTCTCCCCTCCTCATCCATATTTCCTTCGTTCCAGATCTCTAGCCAAAGAGCCTCCCATTTGTCATTCGGGCCTGGGCATTGCTGCCCCAGAGGGTGGAACCATCATTACCAGAGGCAGAAAATCCCATCTCTCAAAGACTATCAAACAAGCTGGGGCAGAGGTTGTATCCGGCAGACAATCTACCATTGACGGGGTCCTTAGAGCAGGCCACACCCCGAGAGGTGTTCCCCCATGAAGTGCCTTTCATTCAATTGCAGAGGATTGGCTAGTTCCTCTAAGAAACTAGCCATGAAGTGGCTCATCGAATCAGAGCCTATCAATATTATCATGCTCCAAGAGACCCTCTGTTCTGCTGATCAGATTACTCGAGCCATGCAAGCCATTACCCCTGGCTGGACCTACTCTGCCATTGATGCCGTGGGCCGATCTAGAGGACTGGCCATTGGTATTAACCCTCGCTCTATCAAGGTGGACTCGACTTGGGGGGGATCGGGTTTTCTGGGGCATGACATATACTCTGCGGATCTTGGTATGAACCTCCGCATTGTCAATGTATATGCTCCCTGCTCCCAGAGGGAATCGTTCTGGCAGCATCTTCTCAATCTTACCATTATGAATGAAGATCGGGTTCTCATCCGGGGAGACCTAAATTTCTCTTTGGGTTTCAGGGAATCTTGGGGTTCTGCAGCTCAAATTGATCCCATTACAGACTTCATGACCAACCTGCTAGCCCAATCAAATTTTATGGATATTCCCATGCAGAAAAATTTTTCCCACTTGGAGGAACAGGCGGGTAGGGGATGCAGCCCTTGCTTGTAGACTTGACAGATTCCTCATGAAGGATACACTCCTTCAGAAACTGCATCACTACAAACAATGGGTTGGCTCGGGGGGTTGGTTGGATCATACTCCAATATACCTGGAGATCCAGGGTCCTTTTAAGAAGCCCAAGGCACCCTTCAAATTTAATCATACCTGGCTGAAGGATCCATCATATGTCAAGATGATTACCGACTACTGGTCTACTCATCCTATCCATAATTCAGAATCTCTGGCTAAAGGGTTCTACAGGAATCTCTCTGAAATTAAACACATATCTATTGTTTGGGCAAAGGAGAAACAGGCCCGCGACATTGCCCAACTTTCCCATATTGAAGATGAGATATGCTCTCTCACTGATGAAAGGGGGTTGGGGTTTATAACAGCAGCAGATAAATGCAGGCTTATCGAATTGGAGAATCAAAAAGCAAAGATACTCAAAGAGAGAGAGGAGTCCACAAGACTGAGGAGTAGGGCATTATGGATTCAAGCCGGGGATGCAAACACAAAATTCTTCCACAGTTTTGCCAAGAGCAGAAAAGTATCAAACACCATCTGGAAGCTCCCTACACCTGACGGTCAAATCGCAGATACTTTTAACAAGCTCGCTCATCTGGGAACCTCCCATTTCAGGGAGCTATACAAGTGCCCCCGGGAGGTCAATCTGCCTGATATCATTAATGTGGCAAATCACTTTCCGAGATTCATGGAGGAAGATGATGTGGAGGAACTAAATAGTCCAGTGTCGGCAGAGGAGCTGGAAGGTGTACTGAAGTGGTTCAAAAAGGATAAGAGCCCTGGCCCGGATGGTTGGACTATCGAATTCTATTTAGCCTTCTTCGATGTTCTGGGACAGGATCTTCTGGGCGTGGTCGAGGAGAG
Organism: Pinus taeda; assembly: GCA_000404065.3. NCBI lineage: Eukaryota > Viridiplantae > Streptophyta > Pinopsida > Pinales > Pinaceae > Pinus > Pinus taeda. The sequence goes on along the minus strand of APFE030450712.1, from coordinate 13,364 downwards.
AAGGACTACAGGATCCATCTACCATGCTATCAATTCTACCTTCATTGCTCTCATCCCTAAATCTGACACTCCTGAATCCTTCGATGATTATAGGCCTATATCCCTGTGTAACTGTCTCTACAAAATCATCTCCAAAACTATTGCTAATCGTCTTAGACCTATCCTCTCCAGATCCATTGCCCCTCAACAATTTGCTTTCCTCGAATCTAGGCAGATCCATGAAGCCATTGGTCTGGCCCAAGAAGCAATTCACTCCATTTGGTCCAAGCACCTAAAAGCCATCCTTCTCAAGATTGACCTCTCTAAGGCTTTCGACCGGGTCAGCTGACTTTATATCAAGATGATCCTAATACACCTGGGTTTCCCTCATGCCTACATCTCTTGGATCATGGCCTGCATATCCTCCCCTACATTCAGCATACTCATTAATGGATCGGCCTCCCCCTTTTTCCACTCCGAAAGGGGACTGAGACAGGGTTGTCCCCTATCCCCCCTACTCTTTCTTTTGGTCATGGAAGGACTTAGCCGACTCATGGAATCTGCTAAGAGATCTGGAGATATTCGGGGCCTTCGCATATCCGAGCTATGCTCTCTCACACAACTTCTCTTCGTAGACGATGTTCTCATCCTCCTTGATGGCAGTGTGCGAGACTTGAGGTCTTTCTCAAAGATCCTGAAACTATTCTCTGCTGCTACTGGTATGCTTCCAAATCAGACGAAATCAACCATCACCTGCACTCGCACTTCGGTTCAGGAATCCCAACTTACTCTCCAGGCATTCCCCTACAATGTCCTCCCTCTGGATAGAGGGCTCAAATATTTGGGATTCAGACTGAAGCCTACTAGTCAAAGAATAGCTGACTGGATCTGGTTGGTTGCTAAATTGGAGAAAAGACTCACAGGTTGGAGCTACAGATTCCTATCTCGGGCTGGCAGATTGGTGCTCATTAAATCCGTCTTAGAGGCTACTCCGGTTTTCTGGATGGCACTTGCGTGGATACCGAGGAATATTCTAGGGCGACTCCAACAGATGTGCAACAGATACCTCTGGAATGGAAACCATGAAAAAAGAATATTTGCTTGGATCAGCTGGAAGAAGATCACCTTACCCAAAAAATGGGGTGGTTGGGGGCTTAAGGAACTTCCTAATTTCGCAATGGCACTTGCAGCCAAGATGGGATGGACCCTATTAACCAATCAAAACCTCTGGGCTCAAGTCTCCTATCACAAATACATCTGGCCCCTGAACATTATGGACTGGGCTAGATTACCATCATGGACATCGAAGGGATGCTCATCAATCTGGAAGGCCATGATACACTCCCTTCCCCTCATTCGTGATCACCTAGTATGGAGAATAAATGATGGTTTGCTGGGCAGGATTGGTCTTGATCCGTGGATCAATAGCGGGGACAGACACATTCTCAACCGTGATCTCATTGCACACCTACATAACAGAGACATCCAGCATTTTGCCCATATTGTTGATCATCTGCGTTCGGACATATTCTCCCAAGCTTGGAAAACGGCTCAGCAACTTGATCTCCCCCCGCAGTGGCATCAGGAAAGGAGCAAATATATCCTTGCATTATCCGAATCCCACATCCGCATCAAACAGGGTCCTGATGAACTTATCTGGTGCAAGGCGGACAATGGTATATATGCACCAAAGTTTGGATACAAAGCACTCATCTCACACAGAATACCTGATCCTTTGCCTACGTGGTGGAATATCATCTGGAAGCTCAATGCTCCACCTCGTTCCAGATTATTTTTCTGGTGTGCACTCAAAGGTATCGTCCCCACGGGTGAACACCTTACGCGCAGAGCCATTTATGGCCCCTCCTAGTGCACTTTCTGCAAGGCGGCATCGGAAACCTCGGATCATATATTCCTCCACTGTCCGGCTGTTCACTCACTTTGGAACAACATTCGCACTCATCTGGGAAGTATGGGGAACTGGATTGGGGTGGATCTCACGGATGCATGGACAGCCTGGACCCATCGCCACCCGGACTCAAAACTCCTAAACCCTCCCATAGTGGCAACCTGGTTCATTTGGCTAGCTAGGAATCGAATTATTTTCGAGGATCGGGCTGTAAATTGGACCCGGACCGAAGCCTCCATCATCGCCGTGTACCAAGAAATACCTGAACCCCCCCCTACACGAGCCAGGACGATACAGGCACCGCCCCCTATTGATAAATCGACCCCGTGGGCCTTCTTCGATGGGGGAGCAAATCAAGCAGGCTGTGGAGGTGGATTTATATTACATATAAATGAGCATCACAGATACCTCGTAAAAATGGGACTCGGCAGAGGATCAAATAACTTTGCTGAACTCTCTGCCCTTCGGAATCTACTGCATTACGCATTAACTCATCAACCTACAAATCTTAATATCTTTGGGGATTCAATGATGGTTCTAAATTGGATCAATAATGCCTCTATATGTCATACACACACGCTTAGCAATTTATTACATGATGCTCACACACTCAAAGCAGCATTTAATCATTTCTCTTGTTTACACATCTACAGAGAGCATAACAGCGAGGCTAACAAACTATTCAAAGAAGCCTCGTTACTTCCCAGAGGCGAATGGCTAATTGTGGAGCAGTAAGGGAATGAAGAACACAGGTTTTACCACAGACCATATATGGACCAGCAAGAACAACGGGACAACAGTCCCGACAGATACCTTTAATGAACTTTTTGTCCCAATGGGACACTGTACATAATTAGGAATATTGGAATATGCAAATGGATCCTACGTGATCTCGAACAGGCTAAATCAGCCAGACACATATATGTGTATTTTGCTCTCTTTTTGAAAATACTCTGATACAGCACCCTGCGAGGTGGTTTTTTGTATGCACATACAGCAATGCCAATGGCATCTACTATATGTAATTTTCTAAATTTAATGAAAATTACTGATTTTTCCAGTGGAAAAAGAAAGTCAAACGAATGCCTCTTAATCACCATCACATTATTTATCATTTAATTCTTAGCAACAAAATTTTTATTAATTCAAATTTTATTTATAATTACCTTTGAAAAGCAAAGTCAAAATTGTTTCATTATCCATGAAGAAAGAATTAAAACCTCTCATGCATCCATAAAAGCCCATTTGTTTCTCTTATGGTCTATAAAAATATGTAATGAACATTTTATACATGCATAAGACCTTTTAGTGAACTGATTAATAAACCAATAAGTATCTAAATCGAAACTAAATCTTCAATTTTATCTCTAAATTCACTATTTTGTTCTCATTTTCCTATTTGAGAAGGGTTGTGACCTTGACTCCTTATTATCATAAATATTGTACACAATTGGAAATATTTAGTTTTAAGTGTAAAAATGTTTCCACTACAAAAAAATGTGTAAAAATGTTTGTGAATCTTATCAATTATATTATAAAATGCCAACAAGACGAATAAAAAAACAATATAATTAGTGAAAATAAAAAATAAAAATAAAAATACAACAATAGTATAAATGATGAAATAACACAAGTACATATCACTGTCCATTGTCATCACCATCATTATCTTCCTCGCTTGGCATGATAATACTATTGTTCTTAAAAATATGTTTTGATTTAAGTTCGTGTCTTAATACAAACCACCAATCCCTATCCAACACGTCTGGTAAACAACACCTGGTTGTAGTGTTTTGGGAAAACATAAGGCTCCCTAGCTTCATAACACATCTTTCTAGATTTGATAGATATCATCCCACTATCATGATATTCCTTTACATTATTCTGAGCAAAGGTGTCCCACCACTTGCATCTAAAAATAACACATTGGAACAAAGGGAAGTCCACTTGAATGAACTCTTGTATCTTTCCACCATAACCTAACATCACATGCATTAGGTTTTGATTGCGGTGGCTTGCATGACTAGATTGGTCGAACTCGACTTCCACTCCACAGTCTTATGTCATGCATCCATCATATACATCCTCCGTGTGAAAATGATGTCCATATGCCCACATAGATGGGAACAAATGCACCTATAAGAAAGCGAAAAAATCATAGTGTCATGTGTCTAATAACCCAAACATAATTACTATCTATATATATATTATAATCTCATTCTATACAGTTTGAACTTCATACTGCACCTTTGAATTGTAATATCTATATATATCTATATCTATATATATATATATATATATATATATATATATATATATATATATATATATATTATATATATATATTTATAGATATAGATATATATATAGATATTACAATTCAAAGGTGCAGTATGAAGTTCAAACTGTACAGAATGAGATTATAATTACCAACTTGCTGCACCCAATCCCTATGTTTAGTGCATCCTCTTCAACACGTGGGTAACAAACATATGCACCGTATGTCTCTCTGACTTGATCAACAAACCAACTGTTAGGGCATGTCATTGGCATATTTTCTTTTAAATGACCAGGAAAAGGCACACTTCTACCATTCAATCGTTTGAATTCTTTCCTATCATTGTCCTATTTCCTCCTTTTCTGTTTGTATATATGTGTGTGTGTGTGTGTGTGTGTGAGATCAAAAATTGCATTAATATGAAGTTCACTGTGAATAGTTACTATGTAGTAGTTTGACAAATGATAAGCCTACACTTACTATTTATCATGCGCCTATTTCCATTCGTTTTGAGAATCTCCCCTTCTCTTTTCTCTTCATCCCTTTCGTCATCCCAAATCACTGCACCTAGTGTGTTGTCAATTTGTTTGATGTACTCACTAGCATAATAGAAAGACTCATACGATATATACCCCTCTGCCATAGACCTCTCGGGAGTTGCCCTTTGTAAAAAAAAAACCTTTCAATTTCTTCAATTACCTCTCTAAGAAGAACATCTAATGACAATAAACCACCCTAGCTAATTCAACCTCATCTACTAGGTGAAATAGAAGATGAATTTGCAAGTCCATGAAACTTGTCGACAGTTCCTTCTCAAACACACTAACAATCTCAGCTATCTCTTGACGCCACTGTGGAATGCTAGCCATATGAATCTCCTTTGATGTGATCCAACATACAAATGTAGATAATTTAGATATGGCATGTCGTAGGTCTTGGGGGAAGTCATGGTTCACACACCCACGCACAAGCAGAGGATAATGACATTGCACAGTAAATAATACATTATACAAAAATTAATTATAAAATATCCCATTACATAAAAAATAATAATAATAATAAAATCATGTTTTTGACATATGTGCTCTTAAAAGGTTCAAATGGTCATGCGATTTCAACCCCGACAAACGATCTTCCAAAGTGAAGTAGCATCTTAGAGAAGATCCATATAAATAACCCTCACACTCATTATAACTTCCATAGCCAAAAAAAGATCATCTTTCTTTAAAATCCATGAGACATCACCTTCTTTGAAAGACTAAGAGGGACCAACCTCTCCTCTAGTTTCTTGTGTTGGCCAATGTTTCCTTTTAGTTTTCGAAGAAATATTATCTCTCCTAACTAGGAATGTGCCACTTTCTTTCGATGATATGTGCCTCCATAAAGAAGATGAACATTTTAAAATATATGCATGGGATCTAGTAAGTGAGCAATCTTAAGATGCTCCCAATATGGGAGCTCATAAAAGACAGATTTCCTTTTCATCTCAATGAGAAATTTCTCAACGTAGGTGTCGAAGAATTCTAGATCATCGAACATAGGCTCCCCATTTGAATCAAACATTTTTACAAACTCCTTCTCTCTCTCATATGACCTAATCCATTTAGTCGGTGTCATTATTGTAGGCATGTGGGTTCTCTTTGGTTTACCATTGAAAGCAGATGTTGCTCTTCTGTAAAGGTGTTCTTCTAGGAGGAAGATCTGAACAATTGCAGCGAATTAAATTAATATGTGAAACAATATTGTTATGTATATAAACAATTCAATCAAAATGTAATTTACCAGAGCAAACTCCTAAGCCTTGATAATCATGTATCGTGTAAGCACATATGTCATACAACATAATTCCTTCAATTCATCTACCAATGGTCGTAAGTAGACATCCATATTCTTCACATGTCTTCTACCAAGGACTATGAGAGCCAACATAAGATGTTTATTCTTCACGGACAATCATGGGGGGATATTGTTATTGATCACTACTACAGGCCAAACTGAATAGTTGGCGTTTTGGAGGGAATATGGGTTGACACCACCCTTGGCTATGCTAAGTCGTAAACTTTGTACTTCATCCTTGAATTCTTTAGGCGATGTATCCTCTATATGCTTCATGGCTATTGAATATATTGGGATTTGCATAACTCTTGACACAATTATGTGTAAGGCATGTCATCCCTACAACATAGTTGATTCTTTGCTACGAAAGAGCCTTTGAATCCTTGGGATTATAGGCATGTTCCTCAATATCTTATGAGGAGGACCATGTGATATACCCGTTCTTTTTTAATTACGATAGCTATCATGGCCACATTTCAGACATATCTCTTTGCATATTCTCCTCTATATATAATGCAATCGTTCAAACATGCATGATATTATATGTACTCAACACCCAACATATTCAACAACTGCTTTACCTCTTCGCAGCTACCTGAGAAAACATTATCACTCGGAAAAACTTTACCTTTGAATAACTTGCAGTTGGTGGGGAATATAATTGTAAAATGTCAATATTTAACATTCATAAAATCGACCATTTTTTATTTTTATTGTGTGGAAAAATATAAGGAACTTGATCGATCATTCAGATGAATTACCTCAATATTGCCAAGAAACTTGCATTCGACATGCCAAATTTTGCTTTCAAGTTGTACAGGAACATTGTTGTCCCCAGCTGAGTAGACTTTGACTTGCCACCAAGTCCAAAGAGAGGGTTGTTGGACACATATTTCAGGCTTTTGAATAAGGTATCATTGATATGAACATCATCCCCTAGCTCATCGTTCTGGAATGCATCTAAAAACATTATCTCCATGGCAGTCGTATCCCACAAGTAATCATCCATATAAACCTCTATTTGATTACCTCCATTGCCAACTTGTGATGAAGAACTGTTATTGTTGTAGTCATTCCTAATTGGTGAATCTAGACATAGTGGGAATTGAATAAGTGGTTGATTCAGCCATTCTTTGTATGCTTCCTCTCTGAGTCTTTCTCTTAATGCAACCTTCTCTCAAGTTGACATTGTAGTGGGGTGCACCAAAAGATGGTGTAGATTTTTACTTGTATATTCAACAACTTATGCGATATGCTAAAACATAATACAAGAATCTACTCTACTCTTTAGCGGAAATCAAAATTTATCGATGAAAACAATAAGCAGAAAAGTAAGAATTTCAATCACACATAACACAATATTTCTCTGGGGAAAGAAACTGCTAAAAACCCCGACTATCTATATTGCATTAACTAGAATATTTGAGAAGAGAATACAACACTTGTTCAACCCGACCAATTTCTGCACAAGTACAATCTATCACTCTGCCTCACAAGCTAGCTCAAGCCAACACTTAGCCAATTATGCTGCCTTCCAAGCCCCTACTTCCTTACGCAATTCCGGAGATAATCATCCCATATTTAATTGGAAAATTCTCCACTCATGACTGCACAATCCATTCATAGGCCCTCAACTTATTACCTGCACCATCTGTACAACTCAGAAAATTATACAATTGATAGTACATTGTCCCTTAACTCTAATCTCAACTAGATCTTCCCCTAAACTGACATGCATGAGTTATTTATGAACGAATCTTTAGTTAACTGGTGTGGCACTGAGGATGCACTGGTACCAGTCCCCACTAATAGACCTTCTACTAGTTCCTCCAACAGTTAGAACTAGTTTAACTAACTATAACTTAGTTAGACTGAGTTAATTAATTACAACTCAAAAGAACTCAACCTGGCCCCCTAAAATTTAAGGATCACTCTACATGACTCTAGATAGACTTCCAACTCGAATTTCCTAAGCCAACTAAGTCAAATTAACTTAGTTAAATATTACAAGTTACTATGATAATATAATTACAATTTAATTCAAGGACAAATTAAATTAGAATTTCTAGATGTTTTTTAACATTTCTTGTTGCTATTTTCAACATTCCCTCTCAACAAGAAGGGAATTCAACTCTATCCTGATCCAGTACCTTTGGAATGTTTTGCATGCAACACTTATCTCTAGTGTTGTTGCTACTACAACTTCTGAAACTGAAAAAACATCAAAATTGAATCAGTATGATGCATCTGTCACCAGAGTCTCTGACTGCTACTAGCTATTGCACTATCTACTAAAAACTTTGTGCTTCTGTTGACTCTGCACTGCTGCCAACTTTGCTTTGCACTCCCCAGTATCTGACTACTGCTAGTCTCTGCCTCTCTCACTCTGAAATATGACTACATCAACCGCCATTGATCCATATTGATACTGTCAATTGTGGGATACCATAGCAAGGTAATGATCCATGAGACAAAAAGTACCACAATGGATCCTACCCAACTTTTGAAACTCTTGGACTGAGGTTTCAGATCGCCCCACCTCTCACCTAGAGGTATGGTTGCATGTGATCCCTCTGCCCACTTGGCTTGAAATTTTCCCATACTGGAGGTCTCTACTTGAGTGGATGTCTCCACTTGATCTCCTCTCTTCTTCTCCAATTGTGGTTGCTCCACAACTTGCTGAGGCTACATGTTGAGAGGTAATTTATGCTCCCTCTCAACCACCAAGTCCCTAACCTTTTCCTTGCTCCTGAAGGCTTTGCATGCATCTTGTACCTCAAGTGCATACGAGTTCTTGACCCAAACACCAATCTATTTCCCTTGTCTCATGGCAATGTCTCTAAAGAAAACCTTTCCTTTGCTAAAACTCACATTGTAGCCATGGTCTTTTCCTTTGCTAAAACTCACATTGTAGCCACGGTCTTCCAATCCTGCGACTGAAACAAGATTCTTCTTTAGTCCTGGAACATACATCACATCTGTGATTCTGAGAGGGGAGCCAGACTCCCTCTAAAAGGTAATTGTACAAATGTTGGTCGCCGTATACTTCCCATAATCTCCAAACTCTATGTTTTGCCTGAGGTTTTTCTCCTCAAAGTCACTGAAGAGATCTTCATTCCCTATCATATGGAACGAAGCCCCATTGTCGAGATACTACATGCTTCCCATTACAGTGTTGGCCATGCATGCAATGAGAGTGAAATCAAGTTCGAATCGTGAAGCTAGAGCTTCGCCTGTTGCTGCTACTTTAGGCTCCTTACTTGCTTTCTTCTATGGGCAATTTGTGGCATAATGCCTATACTCGTGACAGTGAAAACACTTGATGTTCAACAAGTCCTTCTTGCCACCATCCTTGCCTTGGGACTTCTTTCCCTTGGATTTCTTTTCTTTGCTGACTAATGCAAACTCCTCCTCCACTTCTTTGGAAGAGGTACCATCTCTGGTGTTCCGCTGAAACTCTTCTTATACCAAGTCGGACCATAACCACTCCCGCTATGGTAGCTTCTCCCTCCCATTAACAAAGTCATAGTAATTGTACCATCTCTTAGGAAGTCCTAGAAGTGTTAGGCTCACAAGATCGTCTTTGGCAACAAGAATCCTGACACTTCCAAGCTCATCCTAACAATGGGTGAAATTGGTCAAGTACTTTAGAATAGAGTCACCCTTCTCCATCTTGATATTTCTGAGTTTGTCCTTCAGTGCCAACTTCCCATGGTCATTGCTATTTTGAAATAGGTCTCTCAATGCCTTCCATATTGCAAATAGAGTGTTCTTACCATGGAGATTCAAGACAATGTGATCTCGAACTCTTTCCAGGATAATCCTTCTCATTTTTGCCACACACTTTTTCCATTCAACCAGATCTTTAGCCTCAAATGCTGGAGGCTTTGAAATATCATGATCTATGAATTCCTTGAGGCCATTATCTTCCAACACTACCTCCATCCTTTCCTTCCAAGCTATGTAATTCGAGTTGCCCTCTAGGGCATACTCAAGTCGCAAACTGTAGAATGACATATTGCTGACTTTGAAGTATGAACTTGCAAATTCAATTTCACATGTACAACAAACTTGATTTCTCCTCTTCTACTGTCTTCAGCTCTGATACCATGTAGATTTTTACTTGTAGATTCAACAACTTATGTGACATGTTAAAACACAAGAAAAGAATCTACTCTACTCTTCAACGAAAACCAAAATTGATTGATGAAAACAATAAACCAAAAAGGAAGAACTTAGATCGCACATAACACAATATTTCTCTGGGGAAAGCGACTACTAAAAACTCCGACTATCTATATTACATTAACCAAAAGACCTAAGAAGAAAATACAATGCTTGTTCAACCCGAACAATTCTTGCACAAGTACAATCTATTTCTCTGCCTCACAAGTCAGCTCAAGCCAACGCTTAGCCAATTATGCTACCTACAAAGCCCCTACTTCCTTGCGCAATTCCGGAGAGAATTAGCCCATATTTAATTGGGAAATTCTCCACTTGTGACTGCGCAATCCATCCATAGGCCCTCAACTGATTGCATGCACCATCTGTACAACTCGGAATTATACAACTGATAGTACACTGTCCCCGAACTCTAATCTCAACTGGGTCTTCCTCTGAACTGACATTTATGAGTTATTTATGAGTGAATCTTCAGTTAACTGGTGTGGCACTGAGGATGCACTGGTGCCCGTTCCCACTACTAGACCTCCTACTAGTTCCTCCAACAATTAGAACTAGTTTAACTGACTATAACTCAATTAGACTAAGTTAATTAATTACAACTCAAAAGAACCCAACCTGGGCCCCTAAAATTTAGGGATCACTCTACATGACTTTATATAGACTTCCAACTTGAATTTCCCAAGCCAACTAAGTCAAATTAACTTAGTTAACTATTACAAGTTGTTATGAGAATAAAATTACAATTTAATTTAAGGATAAATTAAATTATAATTTCTAGTTGATATTTTTAACATTTCTTGTTGCTATTTTCAACATATGGTACGTGAGTCGCTCATCATCACTAGAATCTTAATTCCAAAAAATATTGAACATCATTAGTAAAATATCAATGATATTAGTAAACACGTCATTGCAATTGGTTTGTTGAAATTACATTATACCAAACAATTATTACCATCATTAATCCAAGGTTGTGACTGGAAGATGTTGTGTTCCAATTGGAAGGGTAAAGAGGTTGTCCATTTTCATCTACCAACTGCTTGCGATATGCTACTCCTAATAGGAGCTTCTAAAGTTTTTGAAATGGAGGAATATTTTCAGCATCTAAACTCAATTATGAATCAAGATCCTACAAATTTGGATACATTTTTATTCATATTGACATGGATTGAAAAAAAAAAATCAATTAGATAATAGAAATATAAACAAAATATGAACTTACTGGAGATGGAAAGAGAGAGCTCCGTGAAGGACTTTGATTAGGCAATATGGAACAAGTTGGAATTTGAAGAATTGGCCATTTGATATTATTGAGATTTTGTCCCTGCATTTGACAAAAATCGTAAATAAAATTTTGTGTCCAAATCTAAAATTAATCTCGAGAACCATATAACCACAATCTGAATTTCAATCTAGTTTTCAAACCATTTTTCAAGAATAAGACGACTTTAAGCAAAAAATGTATGCTATGAACTATTGTAATTCATGTAGATGCTTCCTAAAGTATAATTTGAGATTAATATGCCAATTTATGTGAAAATGTGATTTTAGATAGTTTTAAACTACACCATTGTGCTTATCAGAACAAAGCACATTGATGTGTTTAAATAATACTAGCACTGGGGTGTTTAAACAATATTTTGTTAGGTCCCTATAATACTAGTGATTACCCCATTAATATGGTAGTTGTGCCCCTATTGTCACCATATTGTTATTATTGTGCCCCATAGAATCCCTCTAGTGTTATTTTTGTGGCTTTATATTATTATTGTTAGGTCGGCTAGGTTATATTGTGACCTTAGACTCCTATATATAGAAAGGAGGTTTTGTCATTTGAATCATCCAAGAATTGTTCATTTATGTAATGTAAAGGAGGTTGCCCCCTCGAAGAGGCTGAATTCTAAGGCTTTGATCTATCTTTTCTATCTTTCTTGAAGCTGGTTCCATAACATTTGGTATCAGAGCTTTGGATTCTAGGGTTTCGCTGCTCCAAACAGGTCATCGTGGCATTTTCGCTATAACTTTTTTTCTGCGATGTTTCAAAAGTTAAAAAAAAAAACCCATTTGAGAAGACATCGTGCTACAGCTCGGGTCCAAAGTTCAAAGCTTTTCACGTTATATTTGCGGAGATATGATCTGAGGAAGTTGGTCTTTTTGCAAACTCCTGAATTACATTCCAAACATGTGACCTGGGGAAAATCATCATAACTTTTTCTCTGAGCATCGGATTGAAATTTCATTAAAAAGGTATAGAAAGAGGACATACTGTAGCTTCTTCTATATAGCTTTTAGAGCCAAAGGTCGAAACAGTGACTCGTGGCACGTCGTACAAGTTCGCTCTACTGAACTAGTCTATAATCAGGTCACTATGGGAGATTTGGCATAACTCTTCGCTCGAGAATCCAATTTGGATCAGACTGGTGGCATTGGAAAGAGGATGCAGAGGGCTACTGCAGGTCGCAATTTCGGAACTGGATGATCTGAAATTACAGAGATACATCAGATTCAATATTGAGCTCCTACAAAGTGAAAAAAGGTGTGTAATTTTTTTTAAATTTTTGCATAAGCTTGGTTTCAAAAATTAGTTTAAAGGAATTAAAAGGGCATAGTAAAGCATTATTATCGGTAATTGATGTCTCGAGGAAAGAAAATGCAAACACCTAGTAGGCAACCTGAAAGCTCTAGCATGACTCATGAAGAAGAGGAAGAAATGCAACATGATATAACAAAATTACGAGATCAAGTGGAACAAGTGTCACTTGCACAAAAAGCAACAGAATCTAAGATGGATGGTTTAAAGAAAGATGTAGAAGCTAAGATGGATGGTTTAAGGAAATATGTAGAGGCTAAGATGGATGGTTTAAAGAAAGGCATGGAAGCTAAGATGGATTGTTTAAAGACAAGCATGGAAGATTTGAAGATAGGCATGGAAGATTTGAAGACATATTTGACAAAGTTTCTGCAAGAAATGCTTACTAATGGTGAAAGGGTAGTAAAGGAAACTCATGATGAGAACAAAAGAAATGTTAATCATGATTTCATAGACTCTAATGTTGGATCGAAGACCCACCATATTCGAAAAATCAATATGAGGAAGTTTGATGGCAAGGATCCCGCAACATGGATATTACAAATGGAGCAATTTTTCGATCTCAATAATGTGCAAAACACACAAAA
>APFE030450706.1:4319-42900 GCA_000404065.3 Pinus taeda | reverse complement strand
AGTCGAATAGGAGGTTGAATGAGCCCATATAATTATCCATTTTGTGGGGCTCATCATCACCCCCTAACTTGAAAAGTGTTGCTCATCCTCTGAGCAACTAATCTATCTCCTCATCTTTGATGGCCTTGGTGGCCTCCCTGTCATGCCAAGCTTCTGAAGTGATGTCCTCTTCTTGGTCATGAAACCATGCTTTTCTCTTTGCTTCTTCCCACTGCCTATGCTCATTTTCCTAGAGAATTCTCAGCTTCCTGTAGAACTGTCTCAACATCCTGTAGAGAGGTCTTTGTGTCCAACATTTTCATTCTTTCTCTCCAGGTGGATGTTTACGGCCTTCCCTGTTCATAGGTGATGGATACCTTTGAGGGGGACCTCTCCTTTTGTGTAGCTGAGGTGTCTACAATTGTGATTGGCTCTTTTGACTGTGGTTGGGGTCTGCCAGTTCTTATCTGCATGCTCCTTCTTTCCTTAAAATATAGTGGAAGCTCCCTCTTTCTCTTCTCCTTCTGCTCGGGGGATGTGCTTAGGGTGGCCAGAATAGCTGCTACCTCCCTAGCTAAAATCTCGGCCAATTTCTCCTTCTGCTTCCCTTTCCCCAGACTTCTTGTAGAAAGTCCTGTAGTGGCCATTTTCTGGCTTCCTGTAGAAGCAGTTTTCTGGCTTCCTGTAGAAATAGTCTGCTGGCTTCCTGTAGAACCAGTTTTCCCTGATTTGGCTTGCTTGGCTGGGGGTGCCTTCTCTTTGACTTGTGCTATGGTTGCCTTGGGTGTTGTTTGCATCCTTTCAGTCTTCTCTTCCCAGGTTTGCAACCGTTTCTCCCTTAGTGTGTGTGCCTTTATTCCACCCATAGTTTTGGGCTTGGCAGCTTGGCCTTTCTCTTGTTTCTCTTCTTGCTCTTTCCGTGGTGGTATTTCCTGGGTTTCCTTAGCCTTGGATTTCTCTTCTACCTCAATGTGTTCCCTGTCTTCACTGCTGAATGAAGTGGAAGTTCACATGATAACCATGGATAATGCTGAATTATGAATCTCCCTGGCATGGTGAAAAATGCTCTGTTTTGGCTTGTGCTCTGATCATAAAGGGAATTTTGTGTATGGTTTCCTCCCCAGAACGTCGAAGACAGTACCCCTCAGGTGTTTCTAGGTCACTTTGTATCAATTCCCTGGTTACAATGCTGTTGCTACCCAAAACTTGACTGTCAAAAGGGAATTAGGCTCTTACAGACAGAGTGCAGAGCCTAATGTTTATCCCCAATCACATAAAAATCACATTCTTTACGCACAAGCTTAGTTTCTATGGTTGCATCTCTCTTTTAAGAAGAAGGTGAGAAAAAAGAAGCCAGACTTCAAATGCAGAGGGAAAAAAAGAATTTGTAGAACTCAGAAAATATGCAAGCATACTTTTCACCTTTTTTTCAATGTGCAGACAGACTTTTCCTCTCATTTTTAAAATTTAATTCCATGTTCAATTCACCATTTTGCACCAACAAATCATGCACAACGAAGTTCCTCGATCCTACCTCGTTTGGAGCTTGAAATTCGTTGAAAATCCCAGGTTTTCTTTCTGCATGGCTGTTTTCTATGTTTCCTATGGAAGACTTCCTGTAGAAATGCCTGTAGAGTGCCCCTGCGCCTATGAGTGAGCCTGATACGTGGGATAATTTCAAAAACAGGTAGAAACCAGTGGAGGATGACTAGTTCATCATTTTGTGGAAGCGGGGGATGCATACTTCAGTCAAGTGCAAATGAACAGCAAGTGGTGTGAGTTTCAGCTGAGCATTTTACATTGCGGCATGATTCTTGGTGAGGGAGTGAAGTGGCCAGGTGTACGTGGCCACATGCAGACTACAGTTCTATTTATTAACTGTATGTTTTCTTCTTGATTAGTTGCACTAGAGTTCAAACGACTAACACTCCCTGTTTTTTTTAATTCCATGTGAGTTGTCTAACACATATGCTGCATGATTCCCGACCGATTGCTAGAGAATTGGACAAGGAACTATCAGCTTAATCCCACCATTCCATTCATTCATGAGTTTTAAAATTAGATTTATGTAATAGAGGAATGAGTTTCAGTCACATACCTAGAAGTCGAATGGCTGCTGTGAGGTGCTATGGTATTTCATTTGCTGCATGCACTCATTTCTGTGGTTGCATGATGGATTGGTGGCTAATTCGTGGTTGTTTTCCTTGTGCAGGTATCCTCTGGTCAGATCCACACTACAGGAGCTGGCTTCCACGTTTAGATCTGCACCCTCAAGCTGCTGCTGCTGAATTTTCACAGGACATAAATTTGTTTTCGCCATTGCTCCCTAACGAGAGGACAGATCGATCTAAAACTTGTTGAGCATGTTCCTATCATCATTATGCACCTCCCATAGCAAAATTGCGATCAATGGATGCACAAATTTCGAGAAAAATGGGAAATGGCTGAAGATTATAGAGATCAATTTCACAGAAACCGTGCATCGGAATCGGCTGAAACTTCTTGGGTAGGTTACTATCACCCATATGCCTCTCCCCATGAAACAGGTTTTGAAATGGATGCACGAATATGGAGAAAATGCAAAAATGGATGAAGGTGATGGAGACTGGTTTCTTGGAAACCATGCATCGGAATTGGCTGAAACTACTCGGGCATGTTTCCATCATCTCTGTACAATTCCCCGTAAAACAGTTTTTCAAATGGATGCATGGTTTTCAAGTTAGGGCAAAAACAAATTCTGTTCTATGTATTTTTTCTTCAAAGCATTCTGCAAGTTTTTGCATGGAAAGAAAAACTGAGCTTGGGCTATGATGCAGGCATGGAGATGATGGAGGAGGAGTCTGAAAATTACAGGAGGAATTCTGAACCCTTGAGGAAGCTATCATGTTCGCCAAACTACCTTTTTGCAATCCATTTTTAGCTTCTTGTAATTTCTACAGGAACTTCCTGTAGAAAACACAGTTTTCATAAAAGAATCACAATGAGGTGGAAAAAATAGTGGAAAATGGTGAGGGATGGAAACATGGATGTGTGCAGGCCTCATGGACATATCCCTAGCCTTCAGGTCCTCTTTGGAGATCAATTTGGCTCTTTTGTAATCTTCTTGTAGAAGACACAGAACTTCTTGTAGAAAACACAATTTTCATAAAATAAGCACAGTGAGGTGGAAAAAATGATGGAAAAGGGTGAGGAATGGATACATGGATGCTTTTAGGCCTAAGCAATAGATTCTAAGCTTTAGATTCCCTTCCAAAATCAAATCTAGCTCGCCTGAAGGTTCTATAGGATGTTTCCTGTAGAAATACATAACTTCCTGTAGAAATGCCTGTAGCTTCCTGTAGAAAGCCCATAACTTCCTCTGTATCTGTTTTGAGCGATCCTCCTGACTGCAATGTTCTTCTTGCAACATGTAATTATTCAATGGAAATTAGATTTACTTTTTCTTTTTCTCTTTTTTTCTTTTTTTCTCTCTTTTTTTTTTTTTTTGAAAACGACTAGGGCGCCTCATGGAGGTTTTCACCCTAATTGCCTGCCCTAGGCGCCTCCAAGGGAGGTTTTCACCCAAGGATCTTATTCTTTTTTCTTTTCTCTTTTTTCCAACCCATTGACTGCCTCATGGAGGTTTTCAATCAATGAGCCAATCTGAGGTGCCTCCGAGGAGGTTTTCACCTTAGATATTTATTTTCTTCTTATTTTCAATTTTTTTTTTTTTACTACCCTACCCTACTTGAAAAACAAAATCATTCTCAAGTATAAGAATACTTCCAATGGAGCCATGTGCACATCGAGATTAGAGACAAAATGATGTGGAGGCTCGAAATGCATGCTTTGACAGCTGTCTGGATTTCAGAGATCAAATGATTTGACTTTGAAGGGATCAAACATAGTTGAGGAAGAGAGTACCGCTGCAACTTAGTGACCATCTGAAACCATATCTCAATGTAGCTCTGATATCCTTGGTCCTTTTGCTGATCTGGATCATGTTCCATGTCACCTTCTACCATGACTTTCTCATCTTCCTCTTTTTGCTGATCTTTCTCTTGAATACATGGAGAATTTGATGGTAACCATGAGGGAGATTTCTCAATCTCTGATTCTGATCTCTTCTTTTCATCAAGTGCAGCCCATGGTTCTTTGATCTTTTCTTTTGAATCTTCTTTTGCTGGATGTGGTCCTCCAATGCTTTCAAGATAATCTCTTTTTTGCAATACTCTTCCTGAGCTATGCTGAAGATCATTGAGCTCAAGAGGAGTCATTTGGACATGATGTGCCTCAGCTTTGCAATTGGATTGAGCTACTCCATTGTATGGTTTTGGGAATAGTGGTACGGGTAGTTGAGTGGGGGTGTATGTTTGAGATGGATGTGGATGGGGTTGTGGTTGGGCAGGTGGTGGAGGAAAATGAGCGGGAGGAGATTTGTACTAGAGCCTCCACCCTTGATGAGGTGCATTCCACTGAGGCTGTGGCTGAGCATAAGAGTGAAATGGATGAGCAGCTGGTTGGGCATAATATGGATCTGTGAAGGAACAAGGAGGAGGTGTGAACCAGGAAGTATGAGTAGGGGGACCCCAAGAAGGCATGAAAGTGGCTTGATAGGGGTCATAATAGGTCTCGGATGTCCCTTGCAGTTCCTGTTGGTAAGATCTAGGTCCATGTGGCCTCCTTTGATTCATAAAATAGAGTGATTCAGTGGCTCTTTTGGTTCTCTGATATGCAAATTTAAGTCCAGGCAAGGAAGGGCACTGATTCGTAGGATGGTATTCTTTACAGATGGAACACACTTCCAGGGAGTGCATTGGACATTCGTTCCTCGGATGCTTTCTAGTGTATATGGGAAAAGAGATGGCCAAAGCCCTCTTGGCTTCCTCTTGCTTCCTTTGGATCCGCAGGGTATCCAGTTGCATGGCAAGAAACTGCCTCATATCACTCTTGAAATCTTCCATCAGATTTTTGCATTCACCTCTAAGGATTGAGTTGGAATAAAAAGTACTACTCCCAACATTTCTGTTTGTAGCCATTTGCTCCAGTGGAATTTTTTCTTCTTCTTCTCCCCTAGAGGTTCTTTAAATATGCCTTGATCTCCGCCGAGGGGCTCTTCTTAATCACAACCATCGAAGAAGAGAGAAGGTTGGCTGTGTGAAGCAGTGGGGGGTGTTGTGCAAGTATTTTTCTGACTTATCTCTACTCCTACAAGGCATGAAAAAAATATTTTTGGTTGATTTTTGTTTTTTTTTCTACTTGTACCTGCAAAACTGAAATAGATTGAACTGCAACTAACTATCTTGCTGAAATGAAAATGCGGAATTGAAATGAAAGCAAGAAATGACTAATCTATTTTGCTCAAATGAAATTGCAGGAATGAAATGCTAGTCTACGCTTGCGAAATTGAAATTGCGGAATTGAAATGCTATTCTACACTTGCAGAATTCAAATGCTAGTCTAGGAAAGCAGGAAATGTCTAGTCTACTTTTGCGGAAATGAGATTGCAGAATAGAAATGAAATAAACTACTTGGCAGAAGGTTGTAGAAGAAAATAGAAGAAAAGCAACAAGCACCAATACTCTGACACTTCCCCGGCAACGGCGCCAAAAAGAGTGGTGAGCCCCAGTATTGCAGCAATAATGTTGCAACTCCCAGGACTCCCTTCTTTAATTTTATCAACCTAGTAGTTTGTAACAAACTTGGAAGCGACGATGCCGTATGCATAAGTACTAGCTCTTGCCACAACTGTTACTTGGTTAGCTGGCACAAGTCTGCTAGGAGCTTAAGCCAACTTCTATGAGCTCTTAGAAGAAGATTTTTAATTAATGGATGAAAGCTAACTCAAAGGAAGCTAATCTACTTGCGAAAAGATAATGAAAAACTGAAGGAAAGTGCAAACCCTAGCAAACCCTAATTCTACCAGCTAGTCCTACTGATGCAAATATGAGAATGTGAACTATTGAAATAAACTCCATTACTTCTATGAAGGTAAAATACATGTGTCTAGACTACCTCTGTCCTAAGAAAACATCTTTTTGTATTTTTGATTAAGTTGTCAGTTTCATCATGCATATGCTTTCATTGTTCTTTACTGTGCAGGGGTGGATCAAGGAGGAGAAATGCTTGGAAAAGGTTGGGAAGGTTCAAAGAGAGTCTAAGGAGTCCCTAACACCCTTCCAAAGAGTTTCACAAAGTTTGGCTATCAAGAAACCTCATTTGTGAGCTTCTACAGGAAGTCTGCAAGGGTTCTACAAGATGTTTAGGAATTTCTACAAGATGTTCAGAAATTTCTACAAGATGTTTAAAAATTGGATTTTAGAAGATGGGTGAGTGAGGGAAGATGCAAGAATGGATATGGAGGTAGGATAGGGGTTTGAAGTGGCCCAGGGACTGGTGGATGGAGTGGTGAGAAGGTGTAGAAGGCTGAATTGGCTCAAAGAAGACTGAAACAATGATTGCACAAAAAGGTAGGGTTACATGGGCAAGAGGACAGATGTGAGACGAGGAATCTAACTAGGAGATGGAACAAGTGGCTCCAATGAAGCTTAGGTGGATGAAAGAGTGGTAGAGATGCTCTTCACTGTGTACATTCAACTGAATCAACAAAGTCTTGCAAGTAACCAAAGTCCTAGCTAATCTAATCTAGCGAATAATAAAGTGAACGAATAGTAGCTTTATTTGAAGGAGAACGATATATATCAACTATGCAATGAGATATTTCAAAGATCTGAACACATAACCAACTTCTGCAAATGGAAATGGTACACTAAGGATTGCATGGTAAAGCAAACTAGTGTTTTTGTTTGGGACAACACAGTTACTTCAATTCCAGCCCCTGATCCAATAAGGAAGAGGTGAAACCGAAAGTGTTGTTGACCCTTTTCTGGATGTTTTTCCTTGTTATTAACTTATCAAACAAATCTGAACAGGAAAAGCTAATTTAATCATAGAAAACAACCTAAATAACAAAATAATATTTAAACCTAAATAGCAAATTTTATTATAAGAATGCAGCAAAGACACATAAAAGTGAAAAAAGGAGGTACTTGGCACTTGAGATGGCCCAACCCCAAGAGTTACAGCCTCCTAAGAGAGATTAGAGCTGGTGCAAAGCTGGATTCATCTTTATTGAGCAAGAAAAAGAAGAGTTACATCAAAACTGTCCACAAGGGAAAGCTTGAAAAGGTGCTGAAATGCAAAGCTTAATCTACTGACTAAAATCGAACTACAAACTAGCTAACTTCTGCCTACAAAGTGACTAACTACTGGCTAACCAAAATGGGGCCCTAAGCCTTCTTATTTATACAAATTGAGGACCCCAACGGTCCTCCTAAACTTTAGGGACTCAGCTGCCCAAAACTTGTAGTTAACAACAGTCCTACTTGACTTGCTTGGCTGCTCTTGTGATAATTGATTTGGTGGCTCTTGAACTCCGAGCTGATGGTGGAGAATTCGAGGTAAGGGCCCATAAATGAAGGGGAAACCTTCCTAAAAAGCCTCTCCACAAATTTGACTGCCAAGTTCTCATTTAAACCTTTGATTTTGTCTCCAAATTGACAAAAAAGACTACACAAAGCACACATTAGACTTGTTGGCATAATGAATAACCCAATTAACTTTATTAACATAAATATAATAAAAAACATGCAATAAACTAATGAGAATGGTGGATTAAGTCGAATTAGGAGGTTGAATGAGCCCATATAATTATCCATTTTTGGGGCTCATCATCTGTTACCCAACAATGATCCAGTATCCTTCTTAAGAATTATACAATTTTCAAAGATAAATCCTCATATACACTTATTGCTTTTTCTTTTCTTATTTCTCTTTTAATTCTTAAAAAACAATGTCTTGGTTTTGTGGCCAAAATTGACAGTGCCATTTATTTGATTTATAACTTAACTGAACAAGCTGGCTTGTGATGAGACCCCTTGTCTTTTGATTGAAACAATCTCGAGTCATTACCATGTTTTGGTATGTAGTTTGGCAATGTTAGTTAGTTATAATCTTTATGATTATGATAAGCTAGTTCTTGATGACACCTCTTATTCTTTAAGTTTAAAGTGCATAGTCAGATTACTCTTTGAATCTCTGAATTTTATAAAGTGGGGAGGAAGTCATTGGTTCCTTAAGAATTCTTCTGGACGACAATGTAGACATTAAAAATAGCTTTTTTGTAGAGACTCTTTGTCTTTGTTATTGATACCTTTTATGACTAATATGAGAAAAATTTCTTTCTAAGGTTTGATTTTAACTAAAACTTGTATAGTTGAAACAAAATAACAAGTAAAAATTTTCAGAAGGATAACACTTGACCCTATGTTCCAAAAATAAATATTAATTTTCCTAACCGCTTCCATTATGCAAGCGGAAAAAAAAATTTGACAAGAGACACTATTCTTTTCGTGGAAATCAAGAATAAAAATTTTCAACTTGTTTTATTATCAGAAAGAAAACTAAACTAAAAGCAATAATTTACAAAAATATAAGAGATCATCTTCTATGGGAAATATTTTTTAAGTATCTGTCCATTAACAGGTAACGACTCTCTTTTCCCTGCTAAATATTGTAGCATGAAAGTTGATGGACTTGTGATTTCAAAAATCTGGAATGGTCTAAGCCACATCCGTTGGAATTTAGTATGCTTTCGTTTCTCTTCATGTGCTTTAACCCATTTCAATACTAAGTCTCCAAGCTGAAAGTCTTTTGTAGATACCCAATTTGAATCAAAAGAAGCTTTTACTAATTTTTGATGATGGGCATGGGTAATTCTGGCTTTTTCTCGTTCCTCTTCAAGCTTAAGGATCTGCAATTGTCTTAATTGCAAGGATGTGGAAGGAGTTTATTCAATGAATTGAACCAAGGCTAAAGAAGGAATATCTAGATTGGTTGGGAGGACCATTTCTTTCCCATACACTAAATTAAAAGGAGAAGTGCCAATAGAAGTTTTATGAGTTATTCGATTTTCCCAAAGAGTGTACATTAAAGACTCATGCCAGTTTCTATGATTTTGATCAATAGTTCATTTAATGATTCTAATAAGGTTTTTGTTTGTTGATTCAACCAACCCATTTCCTTGCAGATAATAATTGGCAGAATACTTAAGCTTTAAACCTCTTTTGAGCACAAATTCAGTCATAGCATTACCTGAGAAATATGATGCATTATCGAACATTAAAGCAAAAGGTAAACCGAACTTGGTAATTATGCATTGATCTATGAATTCGGTGATACTCTTAGAATTGGCTGACTTGAGTGGGACTGCTTCTACCCATTTAGTAAAGTAATCTGTAGCAGTAAGGATGCATTTATGCTGTTTAGAAGAGTGAGGAATGATCTCACCTATTATATCTAATCCCCATTGTTCAAATGGTTGATCGATGTTGACTGGTTGTAATGGCAACGATGGTTTCCTCTGTCTTCTAGTAGTAGTTTGACAAGCTTGACACCTTCTTACATAGCTATGTGCATCCTTAAATAACGTTAGCTAGTATTAGCCTGCGCGCAAGATTTTGTGTGCAGTTGCATCACCTGCACAGTGTCCGCCCGCTGGTCCGTCACGAAGTTCCTGCAATACTTTTTCAGCTTCATATTTCTCAAGGCATCTAAGAAGAGCAAAATCATAATTCATCCTAAAGAGTACATCATTTAAAATTTGATATTGTTTAGCTTTTAGCCTCAAGGCTCTTTTCTTTGCTTGATTCAAATATGAAGGATTATATCCATTCTTTAAGTAAAATATGATATCTGCATATCTTGATTCAGTTTCATTTAGGTTTATCTCATGCATTTGTACATCACTATCCGGACACTGTGTTTTTGACATGTGTGATGCTCCAGCCAACATTTTTCACAAACCTTGACCTTTTACAATATTTGCTGGTTTGATTTCAGCATCATATTCTTGCAGGGCTGTGACCTAATTTGCCTTCTTTTTGCCTATGTCTTTATGTACCAAAAGATTTCTTATCGCTGGAAATGGTACTATTAGTTTCATATGAGCCTTGAGAAGGAAGGGTCTAAAGTGTTTAATTGCTTTGAATATAGCATAAGCCTATTTCTCAACATCAGAGTAATTTGACTCAGCTCCTTGCAAGTTCGAACTGAAGAAGGCAATTAGGGCTTCGCCTTTATCTTGGTTGGCTTGTGTGAGTATTGCAGCATATGATTTCTCAGAGGCGAATGTGTACAAAGTGAAAGGATTGGAAAAGTTTGGAGTCACTAGAGATGGGGTTTATAATCGCTTGTTTTATCAAACCAAACGCTTCATTTTCTGCATGACCCCATTTGAAAAGAGAGTTTTTCTTTATCACGGATTGGAGGGGTGATATGATTCTTGAAAAGTCGAGGACAAATATTTTGATGAAGTTAATCTGACCAAGGAAAGACTGCATCAATTTTTTGTTATGGGGTAGGGATATTTTAGAAATTTCCTTAATTCTATCTGGATCAATATGGATTCCAACTTTAGACACTATAAATCTAAGAAGCTTCCCCTCACTTAATGCAAAAAACAACTTTTTTGGATTAAGCGAGATCTCATATTTTTGACATCATTGGATAATCTGTTTTAAGTCTCTGAGGTGACTATTGTGTTTTTTAGAATACATTATTATGTCATCTAAGTAGGTCACGACTGATTTATTCAGTAATCCTTTAAATGCAATGTCCATGGCCCTTTGAAATGTGGCATCAACATTAATCGGCCCAAACAATATCTTTTGATATGCATAAGTGCCCCATTTTGTTCTAAATGTGGTCTTCAATTGATCATATGGGTGGAATAAGATTTGGTTATACCCCGAGAAGCTATCTAAGAAGGACATCAATTCAGACCCTGCAACCGATTGTAATATCTGTTCCATAGGGGGTAGTGGAAAATTATCCTTTTGGCAAGATTTATTTAGATTTCAAAAGTCAATACAAATCCTGATATCTCCGTTTTTCTTTCTAACTAGTACCAGGTTGGAAACCCATCTGTAATGCCTATCTGAAAAAATAATATTGGCTTTTCATCAACGATCATCGGAATTGTATGCTGTATAATTGAAGTGTCGTAAGTTTTGAGATCATTGTAATTCTAGGCAAAGACATTTTTGTATTGTTTTAACAGTTGAATGAAATCTGCCTTTTCCTTGGGTGTTAGACCAAGACCTAGATTGATGTTTTGTGGTTTTATGTTAGTCCCCAGATTCACTAATTCATAGCTCAGAGTTGAACTCTAAAGTTTTGAATTGGTGGACCTTTTGAACCTGTCCTTTAAGTCATATAGGTCCTCCAACTTGATTACGGATTTAGGTATAGAGTTATTGTTGCTTCCTGGTTCCAACTGCTTGTCATGTTGGTCTTCATCAATTATCTAATTATTGTAAGAGCCTTCTGAAGTCAGAAAACTTACAATATCAGGGTCATCATTGAAAACTCTCTAGTTGGTAATATTATCAGGAATGGAGGGTCTAAAGGTTAACTCAATTAAGAATCTGTCTGGACTATAGTCCTCTGATGGAATGAGATTGGAAGCCACATTAGCAAGGAGATCAGCACTAGCATTTTGGATTTTGGGAATAGATGATATATTAAATGCTATAAAGTGTGAAGTCAAGTCTTTTACTAACAATTGATAATGCTTTAGGTGTCCTGACAGACAATGTATAATATTTCTTACTTGCTTAATAACAATCTCAAAATCTCCAAACACTTGCAGATATTTGTTATCAAGCTTGATTGCCTTGTATAACCCTTGAACTAACACTTCATATTCTGCGGTATTGTTCGTGCAATCAAACTTGAGTCTACATGTTCGCATGGTTTTCTCTCCTTTTGGACTTACTAATACACAACTTTCTCCTGCTCCATCGTTAGACTTAGAACCATCAAAAAATAATTTCCAAAACAAAGTGTTATTTACAGGTCTATCTACAAAATTAATGTATCTAGAGTGTGTGTTTGAGAGAAATTTTCTATCTGAGATAAAACGAAATTTTCTAAAAAAGGTGAAGTATGAGCATTGAAATTCCCTAAGAATGAATCAACGGAATAATTTCCAATTATATTGCTACTATATGCTATAGGTTCATTTTCACCTTCCAACTCCGTTACTATATACTTTTGGTGTCTTTCTCGTTCAATCTTTATCTAATTTGGCTTACCGTTGTAAGGGAGCCACATATGAGACCAGTCGGTCGCAAAATAACCGTGAAGCTTCTCTGACCAATCCCTGCAAAGGGTTAGTCCATAAAATTCAGGAATTTCTCTGACGAGTATATCAATGACTTGACATACCTTTGGATTTGATGAAAGCCTTATGGTCACTTGATTAAGTTCACCGATGACCTTGGCTTGAAACCAATCTAGCTGTACTATGCACACTACAGATTTCTGAGGTTGGACATTTAATTTTGTGCAAGCTGCCTTAGGCAAAATACTAGATGAAGCACTATAATCTATCAGACAGATGTAAATTTTTATTGAAAACTTCAAAGGTAAGGAGAAATGGCGGAGTATGGGATTTCGACTTTCCTCCAATCAAAGCAATGTTAGTTGGATCAAATTTATTTGACATACTAGTCGAAGGTCTTCTTCCCATTTCATGAGTAGCTTGTGAAATTACAACGACAGGTAAAGGTGCAATTGGTACTGCATTTAGCTCTTTCAAGAGAAACTTCTGTTGATGCTTTAATTTGCTGAGCTCATGAAAAGTAATATTAGCCCTAGTTTTCTTCATATCTTCAACAATGTTATACTCCATTCCATCAGAGATGATAAGCATTTTAGATGGAGTTGTTGAATTAGATTAGACTGGGTTTGTCTGAGTAGCCTTTGGTGAGGACTTCTTACCTACAAATTTATGCTTAGGAGTCGGGCTTGGATTTTTCTGTTTAGCACTGGATTCCGGGGGATCAGGTTGATTTCTACTTCTGGTAACTAGTAATGCATCTTGATATTCTTCATCTGGAAGAATGAAGTCCCACATTCCTTATAGTTCTACAACTTCATCATCATCGGTCTGTCCCTCATTTGAAACTTCTTCCTCCTCCCCTTCTGATTCTGCTTTTGTTATAGCATCTGGAGGTTTTGGATCAATTGAAGGTTTTCTCTTAAAGGGTTTATAATGTTTCTTGGAAGAGTTTTCTGCTACTTATTTCTTTATATCTACCATTACATTAGACATGGTTTTCAAGACTTTATGTAACCCTTCCAGGTCGAATGGGACTTTTGATTGTTTTTTCTTAGGTTCATCTCTAAAAGACACTTTTTTAGACTTTCTTTCATCTACAACATCTTTCTCTTCTATGGCTAGGATACATTTATCTACAGTTATTGCATCTTTCATGTTTTTAGCTAGCGTTGGCTTAGAAGCTTGATCTACAAAGATGGCTGAATTTGAAGGCAAAGTGGCAATATACCATTCATTTTTGACTTCATTACTAGTCTTCGATGCTGCTAGTATTTTGTTTAATAATTTATTGAAGTGAGAATTGAAATCCTTAATTGGTTCTCTTGGTTCGACTTTCAAATTGGAGAGGTCATTAATTAAAGTTGTTGTAGATCAGTCATCTCCAAATTTTGTTAAAAATTGATCTTGAAATTTATCCAAGTTATTAATGGAGCGTGATGGTAATGAAAAATACCATGATATTGATGCTCCTTTTAATGTATAAGGGAATAATCATACAACTGCATCCTCTTCCGTTACTCCATTTAAATTTATGGACAACATGAAATTATTTATATGGTCTTTAGTTGTTTGACCATCATCAGGATTGAATTTGGGGAGCCATTTCTCAGGATGAGCTGGTAACTATGAGAAGGGTGCAGGCATGTTCATAGCTCCTGGATTAGCCCATGGCCTTGGTGGTGGATTTCCTGCCATTGTTGGAGTATGAGTAGGAGGAGGAGTTGCAGTAGTTGAAGGTGGTTGGGGAGAGGAGGATGTTTCTCTTGTACCTGTGTGAACCACGATGTGGAGTTGAGGGATGGATGAGTGAAGTTGTGATGATATGGATGGGATGGTGGACGAAGATGATGATAGAACCTCACTTTGATTCTGCTGGTGTTTTCCTAGATTTTTTTATGACTTGGTAAAGGAAAATCAACTGGGGGGATTCCTAATTTTTCGCTTTATGCTCTAGCCAGTCGCTGAGTTGGGGTCAAATAAGATGTGAGATTCCATTGGAAAAACTCAAATTCTTCTTGAGATAAAAAAATTCCCTATAACTTATGAATTTAAGTTTGTAACTCAGGATGATCTGAAGAAGAATGATCTAGCTTGCTTGGGATTTTATTAATGTGTTATGTATTTTTCTTTTCAACTTCTAGTTCAGTGATGGAAGATTTGGAATGCGAACGAGAAGTTGAGGGTGTTGGTGAGGGATTTTTACTCTTAGAATGACGTGAAGATGTATATTTACTTGCCATTCATAGTCAGGCCCTCCTTCTAGCAGCAAATATGTTGAAGGCTCAAAAAATCGGGTCTACAACAAGGGGGTAACCACCCGGTTCAGACCTTAAAGAAACTCCTTTTCCGTTTGGAATAGTGGCTCCGATTGGGGATGATGGGATCAATTTCCCAATCTGTTTATGATGTGTGTACTAACGGGATTATTTTTTTCTTTTTTTGGGTTTTATGGGGTGAATGCCTGTTCTAAATCTAATCTATCTTTTGCACTATCATATGCAATCTATTCTAATGAAAGAAAACATCTAAATTTAAACTATCCCGGGAGTGATGTCTCACTAATGTGATCTAAAATAATTTGTAACAACAATTGGTAATATAAATCATTCAATCACCACGAGAAAAGAATCCATTAAAAATGATTGTTTCGTATAAAAAGTTAGCCGAAACAATTATGAGAAACATATCGCATAAAAGTTATTCATATATTCAGCATAAAAAGATGAGTTATCACCATACAAGTGCGCAATAATGACAACTAAACATTTAGACTTTCATATATCAATAACTAAAAATATATTTATCACTGGGCACATAAGTAAAAAGTATCAGGAGATAAAACTACCATTGGTAATAAGTTTTACCCATGAGCTGCAACAATATAGATTTATCTTCAAATCACTCAACATCCACTAAGAGTCAAAAGTGCATTTTAGTAGTAGACATCAAACTCATATAAAAATAAATCTTTTTCCATTCATTTTATCAAAACCTCCTCAGTGGGCGGTAAACTGCACGTTCTGAAGAATTGTTTTTGATAAAACTCTGGACCCTTCTCTAAATGCATGAGAGGGCTTTAAATACTACTCTAATGAAATCTAAAAATAAATATTACAAAAATAGATGAGGAGGTTTAAATCACCTGCCTCATTTTAAGTAAAAATGAACTAAACAAAACAAAACTATATCTATGATAAATCTTGTATCTGATCTTTCAAATTTCAAATATCCATCATCAGTTTCAAGAGCGTTGGTTGGCTGACTTTAGCTCTTAACTGTCCTTCAAATACGACATTAGCTAGTGCTGGCACTATCTTCTCGTCAGAGGTTATGAGGCATTTCAAGGTCATCCATTGGCTATGTGGCTTTACCAGGTATTTCCAATATGTGTCCCAGTTTAACTTATTTACCTTTTTAATCGCCTCTACTTTTTCCTCTACTGTTTGTTTCCATTTTTTTTGAAGCTATTGTGCCTTTGGGAGGAAGCCCGGGGTAGTCTCTGATATCAAATTGGACTTGTGAATATTTTCATTGATGCACTCAATGACACTGTTTGCCACTGTCGCTACCTCTTCCATCGCCTATTCTACTTCTTTAAGCTGGGAATCCCATTTCGCAAATAACATTTCCTTGTGCGATTCGTCGATTCTGAGAAATTCCTCTCTTTTCCCTTCTTATGATCTTTGCCAGTTCA
This sequence comes from Pinus taeda, assembly GCA_000404065.3. Classification (NCBI taxonomy): domain Eukaryota; kingdom Viridiplantae; phylum Streptophyta; class Pinopsida; order Pinales; family Pinaceae; genus Pinus; species Pinus taeda. Next base: position 27,064 of record APFE030450706.1, on the reverse strand, counting down.
AGAAGTCTAAAACCTTCTTAAAAATTGAATCATAATCAAGTCATAAGTCTACAACTTGATTTGTAATATTATCGTTTGTTTCACAATGGGAATTCCATTGCGAGATCTTTTGGCAGAGTATTTCTTCCTGTTGCAAGAGCTGGGCATTAAGAGCGAGTGCTTCTATGATAAATTCCCCAATTTTGGGGTCCTCTTTATGCAATTCTATCATAGCTTGTAACTGTTCTTCTTTATTGTCCAAACCATTTTGATGATTCAGTTGCATCTACTGGAAGTCTTGCTGGAGTTTTATTACCTGTGTTTCTGCTTCTTGACTAATGCTAACTTGCTATAGTTGTTGCTCCAAAGACAAAATTCTAGCCTCCTCTTTTAGTAGCACTTGAACTTCTGTTGATTTATCAATTGTTGCGAAGCATATGCTCCTATGATATGAGAGAGCCTAGTTAGATTTTCTGATGGATCTGTAGTTGGGTCCTTCCACAAAACATCTAGAGGTTCATCCTGTGGAGTGAGCATGGCATCTATTTTACTTTTCTTTCTTTGCCTCCTGACAACAACCTTATGTTGCGGGCTATAAAATACATCTAGAGGAGGAATCTCCTCTATCTTTAGTATAATTTCAGATGACGAAGGAACAGGAATATGCTCCATTTCCCGAGTATTGTTAGCCCCTTCTACCACCATTTTTGTCATTGTCTCTCTTAGGTTTGTTAGTGGATTTGTGCTTTGTTCCTCAATGTTGATTAACTTATTAAAATTCAACCATTCCCCTTCTAGATCCACTACAAGTGCCTTTGTTGGCTTTGTAAGGGGAGTGAGAACTTCAACTTGTTTCGAGGACAAAACCTACTGGTCAGGCTTTTCAGTAGATTGAGCTGTGTCTTTAATTGACCCTTCACTTCTGTTGTGTTCTCTCTTGTTTTGATCATCAGACTTTTTAGCTAATTAATTTTCGAAACTTGATTTACACTTCTCTTCTTTTGAACTACCACTTATGTTAACACTTGGAGTAGGCTCCCTTATTGGTTCAATGAGAAATTGGTCCAAAGGGACCTTTGTTAACCTCTGTTTCCTGTAATTGTCAAACTTCTGAAGTTCTTCTTGGTTAAACTGAATTTTTTCCATACGTAGAACCTTTCTGAAAGTGTGCTTCTATAGAAAGACATCATCAAAGGGATATTCTTCATTGGTAAACACTTTTATTTTAACTGTTGTAGTAAAATTACTTACAACACCAAAGGGATCATACTGCCTCCCCAGGAGCTTTGGTAGTTGTAAACATAACATATTATCAACCTCTTTAAAAGCATGACCTAAGTCAAATAATGCAAAAGCTCTGCTTACTATAGGGAATTGAGGCCAAATGGCCTTTTTAGAATCTTTCAACACTTTTCTCATTCCCCCAATGCCACAGGTCTAGTAGGCTATTTCCCTGGCCATTAGTTTATCGGTGAGAAAAAAAGGAAGTAAATGGGGTGAAGCAATGCTGCCAAACACTCTCATGTATGTGAACAATTCCTCTCCAAACCACCTTCCCACAGGGAGAATGTCAATTTCAACTTTTGGGGAAAATCTTGGGGCGTCTTTATTGTAGAGAATTTTATAAATAGGGAGCATAACTCCATGACATATTTTGTAGAAATGTGGGATGAAATTGGATTCCCACAATACTTTGTGATAAACCTAAATGGGAAGAGAATTCTGTACTATGCACTTCCATCCCATAATAGGAAAATCGTTGACAACACAAATGGCATCCATGATATAGGCACCCAAAGAGAATTGAGGATAAACCCTTCAAGTAAAACTTCTTTTAGTTCGATATGCTAAAATAGCAAAGGCTAAATTATCTGATAAAATTTGGGCCTAATTCATTATGGTGGCATTGGTAGCTGCATCCAATAGAGGTAACCACTCTGATGAAAACTTATTGATATCTGGCCTACAAAATAGTCTACACAACATTGTAGTGGCAAAACAGTAAGGATAAGAAAGAGAGCTAGTGGCATACATACCATTTTTATCCTTCTTTAATCTTTTGTCATTGTTTGACTAGTGCTTTGTACATTCTTCCAGGTCTTCGTTCTCCTTGGCAAACTTCTCTACAAACTGCTTGTTGTAGCTAGCATGGGGTTCTAGAAAGTGATATATGTGTCTCAGATTATGTGGGACAAATGACCCCATGACTTGTTGATTGGTCATCTTGAAATCTCTATCAGATATGTCTGTGTGATCTATAATCCATTTCACCATATTCGCGTAGGGGAGTATCTTAGGATTCGCTGCAATACGATGTAGGAACGAGCATGTAAGCTCTGTTAGGGATGCTTCAGATGAGCCACGTCCATCTACTGTAATTTTAACCTTCATAATTCTCAGGTTTTCCTCTTCTAACAATCTATACATGGCTTCCCACATAGATATCCCTGCATCCCTAGTACAAGTGGTGTTCGTGAATAATGTAGTCATTTTTGTTTTCTCAGATGCAGGTGCTTTGCCTTTCTTTCCCATATCATCGTGTATAACGATCTGTGTAGTCTCCTTGAAAATTGCAAGCAGAGAGCAAGGATATGATAAGGATGATAATGAATATAGGAAATATCAATAGAAACACAAAAATAAGGTGATGGGAAAGCTTTAATTCTTTAATCATATCAAAGATATCACCTTGCGTCAAATGGTCCTTTACCCTGATCTAAGCCTTTTTTTAATAAATTACCACTAGTGGACCATTAAGTTAAAATTTAATGTTCATAACTTTGCATCGAACAACAGAAAGTACTGCCATAGAACTCTGAGCCCTTAGATCTGTGATAAAAGCGATTTTGCATTTTTCTTCGCAATATCACAGATCGTAATATCACAAAACCTGCTATCGTTAAAAAACCATTGTTTCATCGGGCAGTTTCGATATGCGTTTTGCAAGAGGCTTATCGCATTTCACAATATTTGGGTATTTTACATAATGTAGCGTCGTGGATTTGGAATTTGCAATGCGATGAGGTTATAATACTTTGTGATCTCGCATTCTCGTGGATCGCGTTTTCAAGGAGTTACTTTCATAAGAGATGCTCGTTGTGATCTTTTGTGATGCGATAATATCATTTAAAAGCAGGTTTTTTTAAATCTTCTCTTAATGTTCGAGACTTTCCGCTTATAAATGTTTTCTTAGTTCTAGTGGCCATATATCGCTTTTTATAAGGTAACACATAGTTTGTGATGTTTTATGTGCTTGGAGTATAAAAAGGTAAATTTACATGTTTTAGCAAGTTTCACTTTGATATCTCACTTTATTCTAAAAACAAAAAGGCAACATTAAATGCTAAGATTTGATTTTTTTTTGGAAGGGTCCCCATTTATTAATGTTATTTCTAACACTGATAAAAAGGTGGGTTGTTGATGGTCACAACACAATCTAAGGCTAAGCTTACTGGTTACCCTCTCATCCTTGGGAGACCCTGTTTGGCCACTACCAATGCTTACATTAGCTGCAGAGTGAGGAATATGACAATCAAGAATGGGCATATGTCCAAGAATTTAGTCCTATACCCTCCTGCTATTCCATCTCTAGAGCAAGATTTACCTTTATGGTTGGAGGAGGAAGAAGATGAATTTTATTCCGCCCAACTTTATACTTTAGAAACAACCTTGGGAGGAGGACAACATGATGAAGATGATTTAATTGAACACCTACTCCAAAGTCCAACTCCCAGTACATTTCCCTTAGAAGATGTAGTAAAGGAAACCTAGAACAATCATCTAATTGACCTATGCTTGGTCTGTTCCAACCCCCTCCATGTCAAAACCATAGAATTCGTCCCTGAGAGAACCTTGAAAATCAATCCATCTCTTTTTGCTCTCCAAGAAGAGAAGTTATGCAACATGCTAAAGGAACACCTAGATGCCTTCGCTTGGAGTTACAAAGAAATGAAGGGAGTACACCCCTTAGTGTGTAATCACCACATATACATCAAAGAAGGTTGCAAGCCAGTCCAGTAACCCCAAAGGAGGATGAATCCAGCTCTTAAAGATATAGTCAAAGAAGAACTACAAAAACTGCAAGATGTAGGATTCATTTACCCTATCTCCGACATTGAGTGGGTCTCTCCTTTGGTGTTAGTTCCAAAGGAAAATGGTAAGGGAAGGATTTGTGTTGATTATAGGGAGTTGAACACAGACACAAAGAAGGACCATTTCCCTCTACCCTTCATTGACCAAGTGCTATATGGCATAGCAGGGAAAAAGTTTTTCTCTTTCCTAGATGGATTCAGTAGGTACAACCAAATTGAGATCATCTTGAAAGACCAGGATAAAACCACCTTCATTTGTCCTTGGGGTAATTTTTCCTATAGGGTTCTTCCTTTTGGCCTATGCAATGCTCCTACCAATTCCCATAAAGTAGTCCTGTGTATTTTTGTAGAGTTAGTCCATGATACGGTGGAAATTGATATGGATGATTTTACACCTTATGGTTGTGATTTTCAAGAGGCCCTATCAGACCTAGGAAAAGCACTGCACAAATGCATTGAAATAAACCTATCTCTCAATACTGAAAAATGTGAATTCTTGATGACTGCAGGGACCGTGCTAGGTCATTCAATATCTCGACAAGGACTACAGGTGGACCCAAATAAAATAACTATCATCCAAAGGGTCCCACCTCCTCAAAAGCATAGAGATGTTAGAGGTTTCCTAGGTTTAGCTATATACTACCAAAGGTTCATAAAGGACTTCAGGAAGTTGGCCTCTCCTTTACTTCTTTTGTTGGCCAAGGACTCCGAGTTTATATGGTTAAAAATTTGTCAAGAGGCCTTAAACACACTAAAGAACAAGTTAACCACTGCACCAATTCCTCGACGCCCAAATTGTTCCCTTCCTTTTCATATTCATGCTTATGCCTCACACAAAACCATAGGATCAGCCCTAGGTTAGATAGATGGAAAATTTCCTTATGATATCTACTTTATCAATAATATTTTGTCAAAGGGTGAACTAAATTACATAGTGACTGAAAAGGAACTCCTAGATATTGTGCATTCATTGAAGAAATTTAGCCATTCTATTACAAGTTATCAAAAACATTTGTGCATACTGACCATGCTGCAATCAAATATTTAATGAATAGACTAGATGTGAATGCTCGAATCATAAGATGGTTACTTTTATTACAATGGTTTGATCTAACTATTGTTAATAAGCCGCATAAGGAAAATATTGTTGCAGACTTTTTGTCTAGATTAAATTTTCCTATAGGTGAAGAAGGAATGGTTGATGACTAGTTACCAGATGAGCACTTATTTTCTATTTCAGTTCTCTCTCCAAGGTTTGCTTATATAGAAAACTATTTGGTATCTGCAGAATTCCCATCGAACTTTTCCTCCAAATAGAAAAGAAAGATAGTAAGGAAGAGCACCCCCTGCACTTGGATTGGGGAAAATCTCTTCAGAATTGGCCTAGATCAAATCTTGACAAGGTTTGTCAGGGAGGAGGAAGTCTTTGACATCCTTCTGAGCTATCATGATGGGCATTGTGGAGGTCACTTTGTAGCAAGGAGGAGAACATTCAAAGTGTTACAAGTAGGATATTATTGGCCCACTCTTCATCAGGATGTGAAAGGATATACTAGTCAATGTGATCAATGCCAAAGGATGGGAAGGCCTACTCCAAGAGAGGGAATGCCTCTGCAGCCTCAAGTGACTTTCGAGCCATTTAACAAGTGGGGCATGGACTTCATTGGACCTATTGACCCTCCTTCCAAACAAAATCAATATATAATTGTGTGCACTAACTATCTAGCTAAGTGGGATGAAACCAAGGTAGTTAAGGTAGAAAAAGAAGAGAAGGTAGCTGAGTTCCTAAGGGAGAATGTATTTTACAAATTTGGGTACCCTAGAATGCTGGTCACAGACCAAGCTAGCCAGTTTATCTCCAACATGATTGAAGACTTTCTCAGCCAGTACAAGATCAAGCATAGAACCTACACTCCCTATCATCCACAAGCTAATGGACAAGTAGAGGTGACCAATAGAGTGCTGAAGGGTATCTTGACCAAAGTGGTAAGCAGCAGTAGGAAGGATTGGGTAGATAGACTAGTTAAGGCTGCTTGGGCATATAATACCACCTAGAAGACCATCACTAGATCCACACCCTATGAGCTGGTCTATGGGGAAAAGGCCTCACTGTCCATCGAATTTGAGTATAACACATTAAGGATGGTAGCCCAACTAGATCTAGATCTTAGCAGTATAGAAAAAGAGAGATTGCTCCAATTGAATGGTTTGGATGAGTTCAGAATGCAGGCCCTCCTACATACATAAGTAATTCAACTTCATAGGAAGATCTAGCATGATAATAACATTAAGGAAAATACATTTCAAGAAGGTGATTGGGCTTTATTATATGATTCTATGTACAAAGACTTCAAGTTCAAGTTAAGGACAAGATGACTAGGACCTTATGTTGTAGAAAGATGCCATGATAATGGTTCAGTACAAATCAAAACCATAGATAAAGAGACCATTCCTTTACTTGTTAATGGACACCAACTGAAGATTTACAAGAGACCATTGTCAAAACAATAATTCGTTGATGATATCAATAAAAAAATGATAGTAGATGAGAAAGTTTTAGCTCCTATCTCATCAAATCACTGAGAGAAAAAAAGAAAAAGAATAAGGACTCATCTGAAAACCTCCATGAGGCACCTGAGTCCCACTATTGGGTTGAAAACCTCTTGGGGCATCCCAATGGTGTCAATAAAAAAAAAAGTAAAAAAAGAAAAAAAAAAAGAGAATAAAAAGATCCCTGAGTGAAAACCTCTCTTGAGGCATCCAGCACAAACAGCTAGGATGAAAACCCCTTAGAGGCAACCTAGTTGTTTTCAAAAAAAAAAAAAAAAAAAAAAAAAAATATATAAAAATCATGAAAATTTCTATTTTGCAGGTCAGCAAGAAGGAGAATCAAAGAGCAAAGGAGGATCACCAAGAGACCTATTTCATTCATCACTCTACCATTTCTCTCATTTTTTCCACTCCTTTCCTTCATTTTACAAGAAGACCGTGTTTTCTATAGGATCCCCTGAAAACCTACAGGATGATTCTATAGGAATCAAAATGACCCAGAAATCCTATAGGAAGCGACCCTAAAGGAAAAAATGACTTTCTAGGTCAATAAAATAGCACCCCTACATCATAATTCCATGAGCATACCTATGTCCACCTTCAGAACCCCTGCATTCACCCTTAAAAAATATGTCAATTTCAAAAAAAAAATCATAGTCTTTGAAAAAGAAGGAAACAAAGAGAAATAGGGAGCATCACCTGAGTATTCCTCATCCTCCACACTCCTAGTCTCCCTCTCCATCCATGGCACCATCCTCAAACTCCCAACATAAGATATGATTAAGAGTTCTAAGGGAGAAGCAACTACAAGACATCTTGTAGGAAATCTTGTATTAGCCTATCCCACAGAATACAAATCACAAGAACAGAAAGCTTCCAGCATGATGATCCATGAGCATAAGGGACTCCAAAGCAGCAACAACACCATCATCTTCAACAACAGGTACCTGCACCACAAAAAAATCATCAGAGAACAATAGAAAAGGGAAGAAGAATAACATGTAGCCAATACACACAGCAAGCACCTTCAGTATTCAACCATTGCAGCAAGGTATTAAGCACCACAGGTAAGTATCCCACTTACTCTCTCATGTGCGTAATGTAGTCAAAATATGTAAATTTTATGAGTAAGTTGGTTTATAGGTGAAATGTGTCCAGTTAACCTGGCCACCTTCAATTAGTCAACAAAGAAAAAACAATTTGTCCTCTCACATGTGGCAGCTGTCAACTCAAAAACAGAAAGGAGAAGGACAAAAGCAGTTAAGGCCATGGAAGCATGAAGTGGGGGTTGATTACAAAGAAGTGGGGAATGATGAAGTGGTAGTGGGGACCAATAGTCAAAAAATGGAAACCGTACCTCGGCTTCCAACACACCACCTCAACCCAAATGACCATAAGAGGAATAATCGTCATCCCCATGCATTCATGCATTCACTTCCTTGAGGTTTGCTCTCACAAGTCTCTCACAAGTCGCTCTCGTACCCAAGCAACCTAAGGAAGACACCATCGTTTTTTTGCACATGAATTCCTACAGGATTGCACAGGAAATCCTACAGGATTGTACAGAGGATTCCTATAGGATACACAGAGACAATCTACAGGATAGGATGAGAGGAGTTTCAAAGGGGAAAACTTAGGGATTGACCACAACAAACATTATGAAGAGGTAGGCTCTATAATTACATTCCTCTTTCCAATAAATTGAACAAAAAAATCCTCTAGTTTGAGTGAACTTGGCAGTTGTGCAAGAGAATTGTCCACACATTCATCTTAGTTTTTTTACTTCTGCATTTAAAAATTGTATCAACCATCTCATCTCCTCAAAACATCACCAACCAAGATGACAGGACGATTTAATAAGAGGGAGCCCACTAACACTGTGAGAGTCCAACAACACCCTTAGGTACTAGAAATATTCACAAGGCATAATTGGATGGGGTTTTCCGAAAAACTAAGGGGGTATGATGATGAGGTGGCCTGAGATTTTCCTCTCTCCCTCATTCCACTCACCAGATTCTATGCCACTATTGTGGTAAGAGGCCTCTCCATAGAACTCACCCCTGAACTCATCAACAGAGTTACCACACTTCTCCTAGGAGTACCATGGAGTAAGGAAGACAAAGTAGATAGCTAGGTTGCTAAAAGGAAATTCTTTTTAGAAGGTGAGGAACCCACTGAGGACAAAAATGGAGTAAGGAGAGAAAGTCTGCCATATCCCTGTAATGAGGTAAGCTACCAACTTATCAAATACATTTCATGTGAGGGTAGGTACAGTGTGGTCTATGGCTATTATTTTAGGCTTCTTGAAGAATTGAGTTTTGGAGTAGAAACACCCCCTCACCACAGGCTCAACATACCGTACTTCCTACTGCAATGACTGATAGATGCAAGCATCAAAGTGGAAGAGGAAAATTCCCAATAGTTAGCTCACTATGGGTTAATTAGAATCCTTATAGAAGATGCCCTCCAAAACCTTAGAATTCTTATACAATGGTCAGTTTTCAGAGACATGTAGGTAGAGGAAGACATCAAGTCTCTCACACACAATTTTAGTCCTAGTGTCAGTGAAGAGGAAAAGGAAGAGACTGAAGTAGAGGAAGAAAAAGTAGAGCAGGAAGAAGAAGAAAAAGAAGGAGATGAAGATGAGATGGAGGAAGAAGAATATGAAACAAAAAAAAATGAGGATGATGATGAAACAGAGGAGGATGCTAAGGATGTAACTGATAAAGATGATGAGGATCTACAAGAGGAATAAAAAAGGAAAGACATAGGTGAAGAAATCAATGTGAAGGAGGGGCCACAAGACAAGGAGGAGTCACCTAGGGTTTCTCCAAAACCGACTGAGAGAGAGGCAACAACTACCCTCACTTATCTTAGCACTCCCATCAACAAAAAAGGGAAAAGACAGAGGGATACCTCTCTTATATTTCAGGACAAGGAAAAGCACAGGAATAAGGCAGGCAAAACCCCAAAAACTAACTAAAATTCCCATTGTGATTGAAGACTCACCTAAAAAAAAGGATAAAATGCCTTCCCCTAAGTCTCCTATCACTTATGTGAGAAGGCCCATGACTAGATCAACCTCCTCCAAGGGAAAATCAATCCTACAGGATACACAATAGAATCTATAGGAAGCAGAAGAAATCCTATAGGATACTCTATTGAACCTATAGGAGACACAAAAATTGGTAAAGGAAGTAGGCCAATGACAAGGAACTAAAGAAGAGGACCCATAGTGAAAAGAACCTATCCCCCAACCTAACCTTGACTCATACTATAGGTTTATTGAAGGAGGCAAGGTCATTCCTCAAAAATTTGCTATTCCACTATTCTTCAAGCTTGAGAAGGAGAGAGATAGAACTCATCGATGGATGTAGATTGCCAAATCCAAGGGGTGGAAGACATTGGGCACATGGAGGAGAAGGTCAAGGAGATGGGAAGAGAGCTATGTAGCTTGAGAGACAAAGAGGACATAATGAAAAATCAATAAGAAACAGAAAATGCATGGTTGAGAGGACAACTGCAAGAAAGAGAGAATCAATTCACATGTATGGCTAGTATCTCTTTAGAAGCAATCTAGTGTAGGATGCTAGCTAAATCATATGCCCTATACCTCAAGGAATAGTGGCTGCAGTTCCAGATCAAGACCTTAACACAGAGAGGCACCATGCCATTTCAAGACTACAGGAAGTCCATTGATCTTTGTGATCAGAGCACACTAGAAGATAGGACCAAGATGTCTGAGTTTTATTTGCACAAAATGGCCTTAACAAACATGAATGTATGGGACCTTGATGAGAATCTAGGAGATTTACAGTTGATGGCTTTGGCATCATGGATGAACTATGAGGAATTAAGGGCTGTAGAGATGAAGAAGATATTGGCAAGAGAGAAAACTGAACCTCTTAAGATCAGAGCTGAACAATTAGATCCCATGGCCCTCATTAGTACCCATAATTTGATTCCCAAGAGCAAGCAATTTCACATATTGAGGACATGTTCAACTTGTTAGGGGATGATAACATACATGCTTGCTTGAGGAGATGTAACACATTGCCATACAACTTAAAGATAAGAGAGTACCACTCTCCTCAAAGATTGAGAGAAGCAATAAATATGACACCCATGTACAGGAAATCTATGCAAAGGCTGAAATTCAATTGGATTGGCCTGGAACTCATTCCACCACTACTCTTAGGAATGCAAGAAGGAAGGAAGGAGGAAGAAGAAAAGAGGCAGTGAGAGGAGGTAGAAAGGAAAGTAGGCTTTTATGAATAAGAAGAGGAAACCACAACAAAGGCATGGTATGTCAGGGAGGCCACCAGAGCTATGAAGGATATGGATATTGATTAAGTTGCTCAAAGGATGAGCAACAATTTCAGATTGTGGTAAAGCCTAGAGACTAGGAGATAGGAAAATTCCTCACCGTGTAGGTAGAGAAATACAGTGGCATCCATGCTTGTTTTGTCCTAGTGATCTGGTGGAGATCATGGTAAATCTTGTTATTACATGTTTATTTTTTTGCCCTAGTGATCTGGCATGGATAGTGCTAAAGCCTGGTTTCTATTGATGAGGATGAGGTTGTCTTGCCTTGGGATTCCCTGGTTGGTTCTTTTGGTTTGAGTCCCACATTCATGCTTAGAATATGGCACAGGGGTGATTTGTTGAGGAGAGATCAATCTATGGTTGAGTGGAATGTGGTAGTCCCATACCAGGTTAGCTTTTGCATTCATTATTAAGAGGTTCTTTCGTTGGTATTTTATGTGTAAATTTATTGGTTTATATGTGGTTTATATGGCCAATTTATCCTTGATATTTTTGTTGTTATTATGCTGGGTATAAGCATGTATTACTACAATGATGATGTATGGCTCTCCTCATGTTTTGATTTGTAAATGAATGAACAATGTATCTATGACCTCAGATATGATAATGAAACTAATGATATAAGTGAACAATTCTTCTTAGCGATTCTCAGATAAGTATGAGACCCATATGCTCAAATATGTTGTTTAAACTTGTATATTATATATTTGTGACATGTTTGACGAAATGTCTATCATGGCTAGTTGGGGTCCAATCAATTCCTTGTTCAAGTAATTGCATTTGCATCATTATTCGATTGTTATCTTTTAGTTTTGAAAGTGTCATGGAGTTATGGGAAATGACCTAGGCTATGGGCTTGGAAAAGTGGCACAAATTCCGAAGTCATAGGCACAATACTGAGGAGAACATTCAAGATATGCACCCATTCCTTGTTGTGGGAGTGGCTATAGCCTCCTAAATGCACCCTTATCCATATGAAGGGAACATCTAGGGGTTTAATGGTCTAAAAAATCAGTGGGAACCAGGGACTAGTAGTGAGGATGACTAGGAAGGCTTTTGGGAGTCTTGTAGCAGGTATAGAAGGCCTATTTTGTGGGTTTCTATCAATTCCAATTCCTTAAGGTCACCTAGGAGTTTGAATCCCATTATAGTGGCCGCTGGTTGCATATTTACCTTGGTTGGCTGGTTACTTGGGTGGATGTGTGATGAGGTTTCTACAAAAAGAAAAGACATAAAAAAACAAGAAAGGAAAAAGAAAAATAATAAAGAAAATGAAAATTTTAAGTAAAAAGAAACACGTGAGAGAAAATAAATAAAACAAACAAATGTAGGGCTATGCGATGCAACTAGAAAAGTAAAAATGAAGCTAGATCTACTCCTATCCTAACATGTTAGAGGGTTAAGACTAATTGAAGTGAAATTTACAATCTGGCCACTGATGTTGCTTCCAACTTTCAGATACAAAAATATGAGAAACTAAAAGAAATACAAATATATGTGAAAAATCAAAGACAACAACTTGAATACTTTGCATAAGAGATTGAAGGTCTGGTCTATAGGAAGAAAAATGTGCCATATCAAATAAATTTGTCCAGTCTGTAACCTTACCTTTTCGATTAGAACAAAAATTATACAAAACTTGAAAGCCTCTTGTGAATGTACCTTCATCCATGTTATCATCCTCAGAAAATGTCATGAAATATCAAAACTTATTATTAGCGACATAGCTTGCTAAGTAAGATTCTTCTAGCCAGTCATAAATTCAATCATGGAATTCAAAAGAATCCTCTTGAAAACATGAAATCCTTGAGAAATTGAATTTTCAATTAATGGCATGGAATCAAGGGGAGAATCTTGTAAGAGAAATTGAATTTGATCATGTTCAGAAGGCTTGTCGACATCATGAAGGCCTGACATAACCATCAACAACAACTGAAGTGCTTCAACTACTTGACAAGTTCCTAAAGAGTGGAATGATGAATCATAGGAATTTATGGCCTTGATGGGATCAACAAATGTAAAACAATTATCATCGAATACACTCCTTTGAAAATGATGAATTGAAAGAATAGTGTTAAGGAAAATATTATGATTAGATGGGTCATTTAAGACATCATATTCGCCATTATTTGAACATAAGGATGGATCAATTTGAGGAGCATCACAAATTCTTTAATAGAATCTCTTTCCTCACATGTTGAATAAAAAAAATAAGTACCTCATATATGATTAGAATAATTAAATATGAATAATATTATATTAAATATGGGCAATCAATCAGGATACAATGGATCAACATGTACTAAATCAAATTCAACCTTTACATCAACTTGGGACATTAAACTGTCAAGATAAGGAATTTGATCCACCAAATAACACAATCATTCACTAACACTTAAGATAAGAGCTTGTGCTATAAGGAAAATGATTAAAATTAGAATATTCAGAAGAGTGATGAGGAGTTGATTACTTTTAGGAGAATTTGACAGATGTGAATCCTTATATTGATGATAATCTCTATCAAGATAATCAAATAGATCAACTTCAAATTTTTGTGCTTCCATAAAATATATATATATTCCAATCCTATGTTAAATGAAAATTTTTTATATAATGATGCATTAAAAGAGTCCTCCATCTTATCATAAACCCAATCTTGAAAGTTAGAAAAAATGTCTTGGAAAACCCCAAAATATATCAAGAATGAACTTGCATCTTGTGAAACAATATTGAGGACAAAATCTTGTGAGAAAATCCAAATCTGATATAGTTTGAGGATCCCATCAAGCTTTCAAGAACCTGACATAACCATCAACAAATTTTGAAGTTCCTCAACTTCCTGACAAGTCCCAAAACTATGAAATGTTAGATAATTACAATTTGAGACTTGAGTCAAATCATGAATTGTATGTGGATAACTAATACTAGTTACTACAACAAGATCAATATAATCGATATGGAATCCATCTACATCTTTGGTTTGATCATATTTTTCAACTTCAATATATAGGTTACTCAATTCATAAGCTTATTCTAATTAAAAATCTAGATATTTATAAATTAGAGAAATCTCATGAACGACCTAGATTGAAGAGTTGTCCTCATGCAAAATAGGAGATTGCAAGGAACAAGATGAATGCTCAATGATTTGATTATTCTCTTCTTCATCATGGATAACCTCACTGCTTAGTGTCAATTTAGGACTCTGCTCATTGAATTGTAGATTTGAAGAGCATGGAATGTCTCTATTAAGAGTTGAATTATTACAAATAATAGGACACAAAGGACAATGAGTTGAAGAAGAAGTGTTCATAAAAGAATCTTGTTTGACTAGATCATATTATAGATTTAAAACTTTTGAATCAAGGCCTTCCTGAGAAATCAAGCAATTGGTCGTTGTACTTGGGATATCACTAATGGAATTAAGGTAATTAAAATTATGACTGTCTGAGGCTCTCTCATGGTTAAAAGATTTGATTTCATTTCACTGATTGTCGAGATCACTAGACTCTAAACTAGCCAAGGATGAAGGAACATCATCTTGACATGGATGATTTTTAAAGAGAGAATGGAGTTCAAAAGTATCTTCACCTTTTTGCTCCTCTACCTGTCAAATGTTAGGATATTCCGACACATAGGAAATAGTTAAGTATAACTTGGCCTAGTATAGAGTTAGGTAAAGTGTGTTTCTTTACTATGTACATTTGTAACTTACAATCTGACGGTCACGATATGTAGTGATCCGACGGTTCATTCTCTCCTCGGTATTACCGACACTTTATCCGTGGCTTGACACCCGATTGGTCCATGAATTCTATTTAAAGCGCATGGAGGGTCATTTGTAGGTTAACCGTGCATGAGAGAAGCTTATGTAAATTTTCATTCTTTTATTAATAAATTGCCTGTAGTAGCCACGTTGGCGCAGGCCGTGGACTGTTTCCTCTTTGAGGGTTTTAACCACGTCAAAATACTGGTGTATTGATTTGAGATCTGGTTGTGAGCGGTGTCCTTTTGGTGTTCTTTCTGAGGAACTTACCCTGTAAATTCCTACAATATGACCCTATTTTCTAGAGATCCCTCAACCCCAAGAGCCCTCTATCTCAATTCCTCACCATGGGAGCTCAGATAGGGGGGGAAGTTGGCTCAGTGTTCTCAATCAACGATGCTCTCTATATATCAATAACATATCATCATGCTCATATCTAGAAATCATCATGTCTCAATAGTAGTTGTCTCCTTTTCATACAAGACATCAAATCAAATATCATATAGAACAAAAATATACATATATCACAAAAAGGATACCATATTCATCCTCCCTCTCAAGGAGGTTCCAACCATAAGCCTAATATTCTCTCATTCAATAGCACTATCTTAATGAAGGTGTATCACTCCCATATTTATGTGTGATTCCCTACCAATCAGATCCCACATTTTGTCATCATAATGTATCCATGTCATATCCAGAACTTTATCAAACATCTCACCAAAAATCTTGTTCATCCTGACTCATAGGTAGCCATGCTAACAACCTCGTACTCATCCTTGGTTTTTCTTAAAGATACAAACCTCTCATATCATGGCATATATCATACTAAGGTGACACCCATATTTTCTCATCAACAATAATCCCAAACATCTTTAGTACAACCATGCAGTCACACACACGAAGAATGTCTTAGTCCAAAAATTGTTCATTTCATGAAAATATATCGAAGGGTTCTTGGTGTAAAATCAATGTGTATGAAGTGGATCAATCATGAATTCACGTAGGTACAACATATGTGGATGGGTGTTCAAACGGAACGTCAATGCTTCAATCAACTTTCGGTTGCCAAGTTAGGTTCAACAATACCTTTTCATAACTTCTCAAAATTCAATTGGAGTGTCCAAGGATTTTCATTTCCACTTTTCAACACTTATTCAATATCTTTGCAATATAGATTTTTATTTTCCCAGCTTCAAAAATTGATTCATCATGCCATGATTCATTATTTCGAGCTTCAGAAACCATCTCCCACTTACTTAGATCATCAGAGGTTGATTACCTGTCAATAGTAGATTGTCAGCATATAAAACCAAAATCAAAATCATACCTTGGAACATTTATGAAGTAGATGTTTTGATCAACACATCATCCTGGCTTCACTAGATAAATGTTAATGTAGACACATCAAGATCGAGGATCTTTCTTCATACAATGCTATCTGCAAACATAACACTTTACCAAACCAATATGTTTAGTCTTTATATAAATCAATAGTGTACATTTAAATCAACTAAGTAAGTTTATCAAAGTTTAGATGCCAGATCAAAACTAATATCAAAATCATCAATATCATTGAATCAGATTTTTTAGACCAGGTGAGAAGTAGAGATCTCATCAAGTCTTGACTTTATCTATTAACATACCAACAAGTTGTCATTTAATTATCAAACCAAGCTTCATCAAGTCATCCTCATGATCATAATATAAGTCAAATAGGATCCATCCATTTATTGTGAGATTAATTCACACTAAATCACAACTGTCAATACTTCAACCATTATGCTAAGAACAAGGAGGCCAATACAAAGCAATTATAGAATACCAATATTAGTCATTGAAACTCACCGTGCCCATATAACATTGTTATCAAGGCAAATCACCAGTCGTAAAATCAAATCATTAGTCATCAAGTCAAATAAAAAAATTTCTATGATAGTGAGATCTATAGTCCAAAACATATCTCAATCATCAAGTCAAATTTCTAAGTCATTACCATGTCAAAACTCCAAACACTTCTCATCTATATCAATAAACCAAATCTAGTAAAACTCTTGCAACACAAACTTCAATGGTTAAATCATAATGACATATATAGTAAACATCAATCACCTACAAACACAAGTTTAGTCTACATATTAATAGAACTTTCTGTTGTCTGCTCCATGTCTGTAGGACTGGCATCCTTTAGGTGAACATCTGATTTCATATATAAAACTTTTTCTTTTGTCCTACAGGCATAACCACATCCATAGGTCTTCTTCTGTGTGGTTGGGAGACTACATTCACACCCTTGACCTTACTTCTATGCAGATGAGAGGTTACAGTCTCACCTGTAAGATTGCTTCCGTGTGACTGAGGCTTAGAGTAAGGGAAAATTCTCTTTTCTCATATCAGAACTTTGTTGTAGATCAACAATGTCATATATTTTTCTATTCATTTCCATAAATCATATTTCAACAATAAATAATATACATATAATGCAAATAATAATTGGAGTTAGAATCTTATGGAGAGATTCTCCCTCTGAATGGGAATACACTTTAGTCATCTTCATTCATGCCCTTAACCTGTCTATACTATTGTCATGCATTATTAGATCTGTTACATCATAAAGTTAGACTATATCATATTAATCTAAGAGGATCTCGTCAGATCAATTACACAGTTTCAGTTTTGTCGTCAGCATTTAGTGTCCAGTATCTTCAGCTTCGACAGTAATGTTATGGTTGCCCGATAATGTCAATAGTTAATATGGTTTTCATGATGATATGGTTTTGTACCTAGTTGTCGACATGTCGTTGTCATTAGTTCTCCCACGATTTGGTCATCGACATGGGTTTGTCATCCACATCGCAGGGATTTGTTTGTCGATGTTGGTTTGTCATCCATTTTGCAGGTTTTGGTTGTTGACATTGGTGTCATGTGATGTTTGCTGCAAATGTCACCTTGTGACAAAAGAAGTGTGCATGTGTTTGTTTTATATATATAACATCTAATAGCCTACATTCCAAACCTTATGTAGTGTCCTATCTAGGGTGCTAGACTAGGCTAAATTTAGTATCGAGCAGGGTGGGTAGACTTAGAGGCGTGTGCCTAAAATATATAGACATAAAGGATCTAATCTAGGCCTATTCTTCCTAATTAAAATGCTGTGACTTGATCTAATATTAAACTATCAATCAAATATTTAACTAAGCATCAAACTATGTATCATTATCAGCTAAGATTCAACTCATAACATGCTGTGTATCACTATATTTAAAGGTTTCGGTCCCCTTACAGAGACACCAAACATGAAACCCCTGTTTAATGGTACCCAACATTCATGAACATTTATTACAAGCATGCAAAGTAAAAGTCTTAAGCATACAATCCATAACAGTGCTTTACAAAGCAACCTTGGATCGAATCCCTTACAGGATATGATTCACGATCCAGATGATGGTCTATTCAAGCGCATGCATAGACATATAACAACGCATTCATAAACACATGAATATAAACATCAATTAAATCCCTGTGCATATATATCAGTTTCAAATATCAATCAAATGCTCTGTCTGTAAAATGTAATTAAAATAACAATGTAAACGCAATTAAAATGATATCGGTATACCATGTACGCAGGGCCCGTCCGCGTTCTTGGTACACCGAGATTGTTATTCCACGATCACAGTATTAAAACAATGCACAGAGATTATAATGCAGTCTTATTTATATTAAATCGAAGCTCTGTTCATGAAGCGACAAGAAAAGTAAAAACGTAAACTAACATATAACCAGGTTCGGCCTTATAATTACATACGGTTCACATCCCTTGAAAATGGATGTTCATCCATGGGCGGCTGTTGCTGTTTTTACAAAAACGCAAAATGTTTCTATCCTAGCTTACGCACATAAAAAACAAGGAAACAACTAAAAATCGGATTGAACTGTGACTGTGTGCTGTTGCTGCCTTTGTCGCCAACATGCCATAGTTGACCAGGCGTTGACCGCACATGTAGGAGGGTTGTTTCTGCTGTGGGATAGGTGCTTGTCCATGCTTGGACATTCCACTTTTCGCCCATACCTTTCGCTCTGGCCTGGCTGTCATGCCACATGTCAAACGATAATCCATTTACAGGTTGTTGGGACTTCCTGTAGTCATTTTGCCCAAAAATCCTAATTTACTAACACAAAACCCTTAAATCAATTTAAATGCAATTCAACAACTATAAAAATATTAACTAATCAATTTCCAAGGCATTTGAGGGATAAATGATGAAAATAGGTAGGTAATGGTCATGTTTTGGGAGGGAAAAAGGGGTCATAGAATGGTACCAACACCTTAATAAAAAACCATGCATTAAAATGACCTAACCCTAACCTACATCTAAAAACCTAGCCTAAATCCTAAGTTTTAACCCTCTCGGGCCATGACATTACATGAAAAACTATGTTAAATTATATTATAAACAAATTACATTACAAAACCTATGTAACATTATAAACCATATTAAAACATTGCAATTCATATCATTGCAGCTCCTAACCGCAACGGAGTCTGACCTCGGCAGATCATGTGAGCATATTTAAGTGATAAACAGTTACAGTTAATGGTTATAGTGTGGAGCTCAGTTCACAGGAATGTTAGCAGTTAACCATAAAGGGAGGTGTGACATGTGAACAAAATTTAACCTCGCAGTCATGTAACCATAGTAGTTACCGCGTCGTTGTTGCAACTGCTGGGAGGAAGCACTGTCACATGAAACGTCACTAACCGTTAGCCAGAACCGTCAGGAGCTAGCGTTGGGTGTCAGACTACGGTTAGATTGCAGATGGTCACATGCGTTGTCATCCTCATCTTCCCAGTTATCTAACTGCTAACAAATTCGGGCTTATCCCAAGTTTTAAAATGGGTTTTGTAATTAAAGTTTGGTGTTATGTTAATTGAATGACCATGTAACCAATACCTAAGGTGTCATTTCATGACAAGACTGAGAGATATGAACCCAAATTTTAACCAGTTCATGCTAATCTTGGGCATAAGGAGTTAGGATGCATCTAAAACCTTATAAAACTAGAGTTGGGCTCGTTGAAGAAAGGAGAGTGGTTTTTTGAGTTTGATGAGCAGATTTTGGAGGATATAGATTGTTTCTATTTTCAGTGTAATAGGAGCATCAAGAGTCGGAATTATGAACCATGATAGGCATTGGAAAGCTATTTCAGACAGATTTCTTGTCACAGTGACTAGAAGTGCTTGCATCCACAATCAGTTTGGTTAATTTGTTGTCTAATCGACCTCCTTGGATTCAATCCTAACAAAGCGGTCGCCCATCTTGAAAGCGGACCTAGAGACGTAGTCCATCAGGGACGAGTTATGTAATCAATCTTGTTGTCTGGTATCGTTGTGTTTTTCTAATATTTCATTTCTGTATTACATCTTGCTTATGTTTCTTATCTGTCATAAAGTCTTTCTTCTCAAGTAGTTCTCACGGTTTAAGCACTTTAAAGTTAACATTTAGTTCAATGTTGGCATTAATAAATTCTACTTCAGTTTAACATATGGTCATTTCAGATAATATAATTTGGTATTAGAGCAGGGTGCGTTTGTAGAATTTTTCAGTGAATGTTAACTAGGTCAAAGTCGTAACGCGGAGAAGGAATCCTTGAGGAGTTTGATCTAGATATTGGAAAGCGAAGAGTCTTTCATAAGTCGAACATGATAGGATCTTGCAGGTGAAACCCCTGAAACTAAGATGAGCGAGGAACAATTTCAGCAAGCATTCTTAAGTATGCAGCAAATGTTGGGATAACTTTACGAAGATAAGAAGGTGAGAGATGCAACTTCTTCTTCAAAGACATTGAAGAAGGACAAAGGTAAACGCAAGGCTGATAAACCACCATCACCTCCATCATCTCCATCATCATCATCTTCTTCTTCTTCTTCCAGTGCAGAATCTGAAACAGAAAAGAAACCTAAGAAAACATCTCTTTTGAAACTTGATGCAAAATTTGAATCCTGAAAAGCTAGATAGCTAGATTAAGCAGTTAGAAGTGTATTTTCGTATTCAGAACATTTCTAATGATAAAACGAAAATTCAGTTAGCTACACTTAGAATGGGAGGAACAACTTTAATCTAGTGGGAAAGTAAAACTCAAATAGATGTAAAGTGGAAAGGGAAATTCATCTCTTCATGGTCTAAGTTTTTAAAAGCTCTTAGGAAACAATTCTATCCTTTAGGATACATGCAGCAAGTTGTTATTGATTAGCAGCATTTGAGTCAACGTAAAGGGTAGAGTGTTCAGGAGTTTACTCAGGAGTTCAGAAAGAAAGCATTAGCGATTGGTATTTCATTGGATACACGTGGAACTTTATTAAAATACATCGGTAGTTTACATTCATATTTGCAGCATACATTATTGATGTTTAATCCTGATGATTTTGATGAAGTGTGTGTTCAAGCCATACATATTGAATCAAGTGGCAGACCATTCAAGTTTTCACCACAATCATCCAAAGAGTTGGAAATCAAGGATTCCAATGATAGTAAGGGGAAGAACAATTCAAAGAGAAAGAAATCAAAGATAGCTCAAAAGGAAAGACCTACTTGTTCTCATTGCTAGAGAATTGGTCATGATGAATCTAGGTGTTGGAAACTTCATCCCAAACTTAAGCCCAAAATTTTCCTTAAAGAGGAGGATGAAAAGAAGGCAATTACAACAGTCCAACAAGATCTAGGTTCTGATTCAGGTGATGAAAGGAGGATAACTACCATATTTTCAATAGGTAAAACTTCTGACACTGGTTCAACTTTGAATAATATTGCATCTTCATCAAACATAAATCCTTCAAATGAGGATAAAAGATTTGAAATTTTAACATAAGGATAACTTCTAAGCACACAAAAATAGATACAATGTTTGACAGTGGATCACAGGAAAATTTAATATTTGAATATTTAGTTAAGAAATCGGATTTAGAGACATGAAATCATCCAAGACCTTACCCATTAGGATGGCTAAATAAATCAACTAAGATAAAAGTCACAAAACAGTGTCGATTAAGATTTTCCATTACAGCTAATTACACTGATGAAGTGGAATTAGATGTGGTTCCAGTGGACATATGTGGAGTTGTCTTAGGAATTCCTTATCTTTATGATCGTGATGCAGTGCTTTATAGGAAAGAGAATAAATATCACCTTAAGGAAGATGGGGTTGAATTTATTATCAGGACACATCAAATCACTTGAATTTAGTTGTTGGCAATCAAATGAAGTGATTAATAAGTTCAAATAAGAGATTTGTAATCATGTGTATAAAGGAAAAACATAAGAATCAACAAGATGTTTGTTCAGGTTATGAGTCTCAGTTTAAAGATAGTTTGATCAAAGACGTAGAAACTTTTCCAGTTCTATTTAAAGAAACCAAACATCTTAATCATAAGAAGGGAATACAACATGAGTTACAGTTGATGTCTAAAGCTCCTCTTCCTAATGTTAGAATGAATCAATTCAGTCCAAGTTTGGAAGTTATAAGTTACAAGGATGCAGGTCAGTATTGGGGAAAGTCAATGTTAAATTTCTCTTGTATTGTGTCGTCATTTCATGTTTCAAACAGTTTGGAAGCCTCTTTTCAAGTGGATAGGAAGCCTATTTGTTTTCATATCAAAGCCTTTTCTAAAGCAGTGTCAAAGTATCCAATACATCTAAGGGAAACTTATGCATCAAGGGAAAGTGATAAGCAATGGAAACATCATTTAATAAATGAAGAAACAATGATTCAAACAAATCAACAGCCATTTCAATACTTTCAAAATCAAACTAAGTTGCAACAGTTTTCATATTACAGTTTGATGGGTTTATTGCAGCAAGTTCACTTAGTAATGAGGAAGCAGGAAAGTATATCAAGTCAAGTAGCTGGTTTGATGTCAAAAATGTCTTTGATTGTCTCTGTCATTCCGCAATATAGATTGTTAATACATGTCAATAGTATTGAACAATATCCTGTAGAGACTCTTTTCAAAGATGTTTATGAATCACTAATTC
>APFE030450693.1:2735-13775 GCA_000404065.3 Pinus taeda | reverse complement strand
TCTACATATCATTTATGATGGTGTTATCTTATATTGTTTGGCCCTTAACTCAAGTAACCGAGGAGAAAAATAAAATATTTTCTGGTTTGAATCACAATATAAGGAATTTGATGAGCTAAAAGTGTACCTTTTCTCTAAAATAGTCCTCACCCTACTAGCCTTGTAACAACCATTTCATATTGATACATATGCCTCTGACTATGCTATTAGTGCAATGCTCATTTAGCAAGGACACTCAATGGCTTATAATAGTGAAAAACTCTCTAATATTATCCAGAGATACCAGACTTATGATAAGGACATGTGTTCCATCATGCATGCCTTTCAACACTAGAAACATTATATTTTGGGGAGAAGATGATCATTGACACCAATCATAGGCCTCTTCAATTTATATAGGCACAAGGGAGGTTACAAAATCACAACCATCATAAATGGTCCACATACCCACAACAATGTAATTTTAACATAAAATAAAAGAAGGATGGCACCAATCACGTCGTTGAGTTCCTTAGTTGACCCTTGTTGTGACACTAACCACAGTTCTCAACTCTTATATGCAAGAGACCTCTTGTTGGCCATATAACAATGTCTTATAATTCTCAATCACATAGTAGATGTTGATGGAAGGAAAGAACGTTCTAGACTTCCACCTCGAGGATGCATTGTTATGCTATCTGGGACACCTTTTTTTTCCTTCAAGAGATCATGTCAATTTGATCTAGGAGGCACATTATAGTCAACTATTAGAGAACTTTGGTGTGGAGAAAATAATGGAAATTCTACAAAAGTATTTGTATTCGCTGAAGCTTCGATAGGATGTTGCTAAGTATATCAAGACTTGCACTTCCTACACCATTTCTAAACCAACCATTAAGAAGAAATACACGTACACCCCACTTCCTACGCCTTGTCTGCCTTGGGAATGTATATCAATGGACTATATGTATGGCCTTATTACTACCAAGCATGGTAATGATTGTGTTTTTGTGGTCATTGATATATTTTCCAATATGGCCAATCCCACTTCCTGCAATAAGTGTATCATAGTAGAAGCCACTATCATTCTTTTGTTAAAACAAGTATGGGCGACACTTTGGCATCCCAAAAACCAACATATCAGATCAGGATATTAGGTTCCTCGACACTTTTTTTTTTATCCTCTAATCAATGTTTGACACCAAGCTCACAAAATCAATTACCTTACACCCCAAACAAATGGCTAGATAAATTTTGTCAATAGGATGATTGTCCACATTCTACAGATGTACAACTCCAAGAAGCTACGCACATAGGACGAGAGTCTCCCCTATATTTAGAATAACTACAATAGAGAACTCCATAAACCAACTAGTCATAGCCCCTTTATAGTGGGCATGTGATATAAACCATCAGGTCCCATCGATGTTGCACTACCATTTGTAAATACATAGGCTGAGTATGCACATGTTCAATCTAAAGGCCATAAAGCTACCAAGTTTTTTGCAAAAATTCAACACATGTGTAAGCAATAACATGATATCTTAGAAAAAGACAATGGTAAGTATAGTCAACACCATGATCAACACTAGGTGCCACATAAGTTTTAGGTTGGGGATGAGGTTAGTTTAAATTTGTATAAAGAATTCCTTATAGGGGTCCATCATAAGGTTCAAACACACTACTATGGACCTTACACCATCACCAAGGTTGTGGGTAACAAATCTTTTAAACTATGTATTCCCACCTTTCCCTACACCCAGTGTTTAATGTGGATTTCCTTTGGCCATAATATCCATCATTATTGGACACATCGAAAATTGTAAAGTATTTGACATTGACAAAGATTAACTGAGATTGCATTGAATAAGCTAGAATTGATCAGATCAAACACACAACTTAAGAGAAATATCTAATAGAGGATCTAACTAGGCTTGACCAACTTCAATACAAGTTTTCCCATCTAATGGGAGCACTCAATGAAAAGGAGACCATTCCTTTATAAGGGGGGAGGAATAGTCAAGGTGGGTATCATTGGCCACCCACCTCTTCCACTAGGCTCACAACACAGTTTCCTATTTTGTAGCATAGTTTCCTATTTTTTTCATTTTTCGGGTCTAAACAACTAAAGTTGTTTTGAGGCCCTCAACAACATTTTTTTTGGAAACAAGTTAAGGATAGTTAGAACTTTCCATTGATAGTTGGAAATTGTAATTCTCAGATAGATCTTTCCTATTGTTTGTCGTGCATGCCAAACATAGATCATATGCCAAAGTTCTGACCTTGAGTATTTGGCATTCTAACTTACCCCATTAAAGCCCATACGCTTTTGGAGATTCATCTCTTAGGGTTAGGTTTTTTTTATGTTTAGGGTTTTATTATTGATTCTTCATGATAAAAAATACCTTCAAGCCTCATTTTAATATAATTAATGAAGGCATGTAGCCATTATTAACACTCCATAGTTTCCTAAGGCTGAGAAAAGAAACCAAAGAGGTAACCACAAACCAAAATTTTGACTTGGCAGCTAGCCCTACCAAATCAGAGAGCACTCTCTCTAAAATAAACCAAAATATGGTTGGAATTATTAGGGTTTTAGCTTATATATTTGCACTGTAGGTTTTTTATTTAATTTTTGTTGGATATGAAGCACGAGGTTTAAGAACTAGAGCCAAATAGGTCAAAAGATCAGTTGCAATCATTTAATGAGGCAAAATAGATGTAATCGGAGATAAAAATGTATATTTTGTAGTAATATGGTGATGAGGAAATAAAATAGAAGGAAATAAGTGAGCATACATGCATGAATTTAGTTGTTTGGAAGATTAAAACACTTAAATGATAATCTCGAACAAAATAAAGAATTTCTGGCAATGAATTATGTTTAACACTTAAGAGATTAATGTGAGAAGAAATATGGATAGCTTATAAAAACATTTCAATCAAATGAATAAGAATAACTGAAGAAAACAATCACTGACCATAACACATGAATCCTTGAGGCAACTATATATTAATTCTGCCAAAAATCAAGTATACAGTTCCAAAATGTATCTACCTCTAGTATCCAACCCTTTCTTAGACTTGTTTCTGAGTACATATAGAAGAAAAACAATATTTCCCCTCTAAGGGGTCCAATCCTAATCCATAGCAATGGATTCATGAACCTATCATACCTTTGCCAAATCCTAGGGGAATTAGAAACAACTTTCTTCTTTTTGATAATTGATTGACCCTATCTCTAAAACAATATCCAATGTTAGTTTTAACCATACCATAGCATATTTACATTTACCATGCTTCTAATTTACTATTTACATTAACCCATTTCACATTTAACCTTTTACATGTAGTAAAATTTCTCACACACAGAAGTGCAACAAGTGTTGCAGAAGCTGATGAGCACCAATATTGCAGTAAGAATGTTGCAACCCTTGGGGATACCAACTTTACTTCATCAACCTGGGGTTCGTACAAACTTGGAGGTGATAGTGTTGTATACACAAGTAGATGCAATGGGTCCACTCTTTTGTCACTACTGAGTTGGGTGATAGACCACTAGGGGTTCTTAAACCAACCTTCTATTTATTTAGAAGAAGATTGATTTACAATTGAGAAAGGAGAATTTTACCCTAATTGAGAGAATTGAAATGTTACCTACTACAGTAAAGAAAGAGTGAAATAGATGCTTAAAACACACAAATCATCTAGCTATTTGTTAAGATACCTTGATTCAGAAGAATTCTAAGCTAACACATGTGAAATCCTAACTAACCTCAGCATGCAAGCTATTCTAATCAAGCACAACTTTTGTGCACATGAATAAGCATAACAACCATTTTATTTTTGTATTTTTTGTGAAACATGAATGCTAATTCTTCTTGATTGTATGGTAGGTGGGTTAGGTGTGGAGAGAGATGGTTGTTTATGAGCACCAGTATTGTAGCAAGAATGCTACAACTCTTAGGCTACCAGCTTTACTTTATCAACCCTGGGTTCTTACAAACTTAGAGATGACAATGTTGTATACACAAGTAATAGTGATGGTTCTTCCTTTTTGTCACAGTTCAGTTGGCGAGAGACCACTGGGGGTTTTCAAGCCAGAATTCTATGGAGTTAGAAGAAGCTTGGTTTCTTGATGGGATAAAGGGAAATGTACTCTAAGGGGGATCTACTCTACTGCAATAATGAAAAATGCAGAAATTCAATGCTAAATAACACCATTTCCTAATTAACTTCCAAGAAACTATGCTTTGCAATAATGCTAAATCAACATGAACCAAATGCTATTATCTAATAAAGGAATTAAAAATCATCAAACATAAATAATGTGCAAGTAAAGGGACTGAAATAATTTTTTTTTGTCCTTTTGCCTTTTCATGCAAAATCAAGTATGCAAACTAATTTCTTTTGGTGATGTTGGAAGTGAATTAAGGATGATGGAGGATGGCTGGAAGGTTTAGTAGATGGTTGGAATGTGTGGGAGACCCTTGGGAGACCTTTGGTAACTTCCTAGAAGTTTTCCCTCAATTCAGCCTCAAAACGGGCCATTTCAAGAAAACCTACAGGATGTACTAGAAACCTACAAGATTCCCTATAAACCTACAAGATATGACTAAGAGAAAAATGGAAGGTGTTGGAGGTGATGGAAGGCTTAGGGGAGTTGGTAGATGGGTGGAATGAAATGAATAAAGGTCTAGGATCACCTAGAAGTCAACAACAAGCATAGAAGATGGTTGGATTTGCTCAATGTGCTTGGAAGAATTTCTATGTATAATGATGAAAAATAGTGAAGGAAATGGTGAAAACAAGGAATGACTATGGTGGATGAAGTTGAAGGAGCTTTATAGCTATGAAGTCTTTGTCTACTCCTGAAGCACATGCTCTACATAAAACATGTATAATTCCCAAAAAGCTATGTGAACAAGAAGCATTCACGTAAGCTAGAAAAGCATAATTAATGAACTAACCACCTACATTATGCATGAGGAAAGTTGTTGAAAGGAATGAAAGAATGGATGAGATAAAATGCAAGAATGAAGATAGAATATATGGCAATGAAATCCTACTTTTCAAAACTGATCAAATGCTAACTTAAATATAGTAAAATCTAAAGCTCATGCAAGAAATAAAAATCTTTGTTTTTGGGGCTGCATAAGGGCCCCTTCCTCAAACCATGATCCCAAAGGGAGGAAATGAGGCCAAGACACCTACTGACATCCTTGTGTTACTCCTCTTATCCCTACTAACCTGCTACTAATGTAAGGCACAAATGGCAGAGAACTAATAAACAACCAATCCAATCTACACTACTTGTAATGAAAATACATTTAAAGGCAAATGAACAATGAGGCTATGAGACTAATATAAACATACAGATACAAGAAAGAGAAGCCTTGGATGCTAGGGTTGGGCCCTAACCCAAGAGCTTCAACCCTCTAAGTTAACTCAGTGTTGGCTCAAAACAAAACCCATTCTTATTAACAAAATAGAAAATTACATCAATAAAACTTTCACAAGTCTGGAGCTCGAAAATAACTTATAGTTTTAAAACCAAATTCAAATTCTAATGAGGCTCTAGACCTCTCTACTTATACAACTGAAGTCCCCAATGAATTCCTTAAAATTAGGGAGGCTCGGCTCCCAAATTTGAGGCAAACTAGCTCTTTGTCTCTCACTGGCTCGGTTGCCTTCTAACCCTCATGACTTGGTTGCTTGCACTCCGAGCTAGTGTGATAAATGGAGGAATATTCGAATGGGGGAGAAATAAATAAGGAGGATTTACCTCCTACAATCCCTCTCCCTTGTCCCATTCGAGTTTTAACCTTAGTCTTTGCCAAAATTCCTTGTTTTTCTCCTTCAGTCCTACATTCAATGCATATTAGTCCACTAGGCATAATATTCAACTCTAACTCATCTCATAAACAAAATATTGTCAAAAACATGTAATAAGTTGTGAGAAAATTTGGTTTGACTAAGCTAGGAGGTGAACTAAGGCCCATATAATTACCCAATGATGAGGCTCATCAATTTTGATGTGTCAAATGGCTTGGGAGGCAAGCAGGGGTCTTCTCCTATCTTTCATGATGCATTTCTCACAAATTGGGCTCAAAACAGGCCACTACAGATCATTCTATAGGATGTCTACAGGAAGTCCTAATTCACCTATAGGATCCCCTATTTTCCTACAGGAATACGCTGAAAGCATAAGGAGTGATTTGTACAGTGGTATGAGGCTTAGGGAAGGTGAGTGATGGAAGGAATAAGGCAAGGAAGTGATTAAGACTCCCTCAGAACTCAAACCAAAGCTGTATGATGGTTGGATTTGCTCAACAAGCATGGCAAGTTGTCCTTGTGAAATGATAACTTGGATTATGGACTTAGTGGCTTTTGGTGATCATGGATGGGTAAGGCTTGCTGA
The DNA here is from genome assembly GCA_000404065.3 of Pinus taeda. NCBI lineage: Eukaryota > Viridiplantae > Streptophyta > Pinopsida > Pinales > Pinaceae > Pinus > Pinus taeda. Next base: position 7,375 of record APFE030450693.1, on the reverse strand, counting down.
TGCTACTAATATGAGGTCTTCCTGCACCATTGAAACTCCTACAATATAGACATCATTGTTGGCATTCACCCATAAATCATGTCAAAATAAGAGAGGTTTACATCAACATAGAAAATAAAAATTTCATCATTTATTTTCCTAGTTCATGCATGGAAATGCTTGCAGCCTATTGTGAAAACACCATGAAATCTAAGAAAAAGCTGAAGATATCATCAATGACAACTAGAACCTATCTTTGAAAACTGAAAGAGTTGACCTAGTTAGGAGAAAAACCCTAAATTTCATAAGAAACCAGAATTCTGTCTTTTTGGGATGAATGAGGGTTTTTCCTCAAACCATGGTCCCTGAAGGGAAGAATGAGGCAAGATCCACGTGTTATGAACCTTTTTGGTATCTCTTTATCTCTCGAAAGCTATTTTTAAACATATGCACAAATGGAAGAAAATTAATCAAAATTGACAAATACTTGTAATGTAACAATGCCAAAATCAATTCAACAAGTAATCTATGAAATAACCTAAGCATACAAGTACACTAAGAGGAACCTCTTCTGCTAGGGTTGGGCCCTAACCCAAGAGATTCAACCCTCTGAGTCAACTAAGTGTTGGATCAAGGGAATGATCATTTTCATTAACATATCAAATAATACATAATAGCTTTTTGTCACAATCCTTCAACTTGAAAGTGCTTAGTTATCTTACATAAAAAATTTGAAAGTGAGGCTCTAGGCCTCCTTATTTATACAACTGAATTTTCCAACAAATTCCTTAAATCTAGGGAGGCTTGGCTCCCAATCTCAAGATAATTGGTTCTTAGCTATCATTGGCGCGACTGCAAATGATTCGCATGACTCGGCTACATGCATCTTCGAGATGGTTTTATTTGATTGAGGGTTCTTCGTATAAGTGAGGATTTAATGAGGAAGATACATCTCCTATAATCTCTCCTTCTTGTCTCATTCGAGTTCCTAAACCTTAATTAGCCATAACTTGACATAATTTGCTCCCAAAAAACTTCAATCAATTCACATTAGACAACTAGACATAACATCTTAATTTTACTCATCCCATTAATAAAAATATAATTAAAACACGTAAGGAATTATGATAAGAGTTGATTGTAGTAAGCTTGGAGGTGTATTAAGGTCCATATATTTTACCCAATGATGAGCCTCATCAAAAGTGGAGCAACTGAAAAGCTTGAAAATTTGATGGCTTGGATTAAGTTTTGGATGTTGTTTATGACTTGTGAGGAAACCTTTATATGTCTACTACCCCATTGATCCTTTAAACCATATAAAAATAGTTGTTTAACCTCTAGAAAATTGATTCCAAAAGTAACTATCCAAAATCACAGTGACAGTGCTAGAAAGGGGGCAGTGAGGTGTCAAAAAGGCAATTTTTGGTATTTTTCTACAAATTTACCACTCCAAAAGTTTTCTTAGGTGCTTTTCTACTTACCTTATGCCATGCGATATCCATATATGCTTTAAAATTTGATGTCTTATTTTCTGAGGAAAAAACGCAGCAAACTGTTACTATGTTTTTGTAGGATAGCTTTTTCAAAATTTCAAAAAATTCAAAATTTCAAAAGTTCAAAACCGTGTTTTTGTTCTTCTTTTCTTTTCTATCTTGCCTTCACGCCACTAATGATGTGTCAACCCATAGTTTTAGGCTATCCCTCTTTTTGAATCTCCTCAGTGTCTTTTTGAGTTTCCTCTTCATTATTTTCACCCTAGCTTTGCAGACCATGTTCCTAGCATAATAGTGTCTTAATATATTTCTTTGAAGTTTGGTATCCATGTTTTCTTTGTTCAATAGCTTCTACAAGTGGTCATTCACTCTCCCAAGACAATATTCCTTGTCTTTCTCAATTTCAACACCTATAATGTCATTTGTGGCATTTTGGGCTTGAGGAGGAGATATATATTCTATATTTTGTTCTTTTCTAGTCATTTACCTTGTCTTAGGTTTCTTAGGTTGTGTTTGGATGTCATTCTCTTTCAGTTGTTCTACATCAATGATTGTTTTCCCTTTATCTTTTGTTGTCAAAAAACCTGTTTTTATTTCTGATGGAGGGTCTAAATATGATGTTTTTTGTTGCATTAGAGTTTGTTTCAACTATCTATTCTCCCACTATAGGAAAGCCACCATGAAATTGTCTTTGGCTAGGTCATGCTTCAGTTCTCTAATATGTGCATATTTCTCTTTGATTATATCATCTGTTGTGTTATTCCTATGTTGTTCTCCTAGGTCAGCCATTTCAATTTTTGGAGTTACCTCTTCTTCATTTTGCAAGGATGAATCATCTTTGCTCATAGGTGATTTCTCTTTCATGGTTTCATCCTGAACTTATTATTCACTAACAATCTCCTTAGATAGTCTTTTTGCCTATGAACTAGTTTTAGTTTTAGATTTAAGCATCTCTTTTTCTGGCTCAGGAGCGAAAAACAATTTCATACCTTTTATGTCTAACTTTGAGATATCTTCTTTGGATAGAGAGTTTTTTACTGATGATCTGGTTGATGATTCAACACCCTGTGGTCTGGAAGATGATGAAGGAGTATTTTGACTTTTTGACTTGCTGGAAACATGTAAGAGAGCAGTTGGCTCCAAGAAACTTTTCCATGACATTTTGATTCTTGCTAGCTAATGGAGGATTAACATTTTCACTAGGGCATGATGAAAGAGGCTAGCTTTATGATCTTTGCCTTTAGACTACACCTTTTTTGTCATCTTCACCAAACTTTTGAAAAGATAATTAGGTAAATTTGGAGGCTTCTTAGAGGTGAATAACATTAGTAACCTGATGTGATATTGGTAGAGCCTGTTAAACCTGCCTTCACAAGTGAAGTACTTATGGATGAACTGCATTAAAGGGTTGTACCTATCTAAGAACTTCCTGCTAGGAAACATGTGTGAAGGAGAATCCTTGTATTGTGGCTTCAAAAACATTTTGTAGTGCTATAGATCCAAGTACATTCCTTTGAACCATATTCACCTTGATTAGGAATGGTTGTTTCTTGAGCTATGATCTCTTTTCACACTAGAAAATTGACCCCTTCTATATTGGCCTGATCCTTCTTGAATTTAATGGAAAAAGGGTAGTTAAATCATGATGATAGCCCACTGCTTGCACACTTTAACAAAACCCTAGGAAACTTGCTTGCTCAAATGAATTTCTGATGAAATTTGATGATTTAATCTCTTGTATATGAGTTGGCTCACACCTGGAGATATCACCTCCCTTATGCTTCTTCCTATCATTGGTATTCACCATTTTTTTTGGCTTCACTTTAATAGAAAACCCTAGTTTCAAACAAGGAAAGGGAATAGGGTCTGATTAGCAAAACAGAGTAAAAAGCATAGCAACTTGGGGGAAGGGAATGAGGGGAAAAGGAGGTCAGAAAAATTATGAAAAAATTATGGTGGTAGGGATAGATGTTAGGAAGATAATGGAGGAGGATTTTCTCAAAAAAAAGTGAGAAAAAGAGGGTGAAAAGATCAGATTATAGACTTAGAGCAAAAATGTAGTAGAAAACTAGGTTTTCTTGGGAAAATGGAAAAATGAGAGAATTTTAGTAAGGGAAATGGTGGGGAATGTTAAATGAAGGTAATGAAACACATATGAACATAGAAACACATGTTTTCACTTTATAATGAAGCTATAGGTCATGAAACGAAAAAACACAACAAAAATCCTAGGGGGGGACTTTTCCATTGATTTTTGAGGAAAAAGATTGCAAATAAGGTTGGTGAAGTTTGGTTTACCTATTTAAAGAACCTATGAAGCACTTTAAATTAAACTGAACATGTTCTTCCTCATTTTTATCTCTCCAAGTGAAAAACACAACACTTTTCTCCAGAAAGACAACGAGAAAATGAAAATTGGAAGTGGTAAAAATTTTTGAACCTCTGATGGTTATGGCAAATGTCAAAGTGGTAGAAAGGAGATTTGGAGCATTTTGAAAGGATACAATAATATTTTGAAATGTCTTGATGCTCATTTATAACTAGAAAATCAATTTTTGGCTCATAGTAGAATGATGACTTCATGTGTACTTTTAAGTAGTGGTTGATGATGTGATTGGTACTGGAAGCTATGATTATTCAATAGGGAATGTTACATTTCCATCTAATGTAGATGTACTTTGGTTCTCTTTGAAATGATTTATTTTCCTAATTTATAACTCCCATTCTTAATGACCATAATGGATGACAAGACTCCCTTTTTCAGAATTATGACTAAGATAATGATGAACATCGTATGCAATTCTAGACCATGACCTAAATGATGACCAAATAACTCAATTGATCACTTATAATAGGAAATGATGATAGTGACTATGACATATGATTTGTGACCTTGAATAACTAGAGGGAGTATAAATGACACCTTGACAATGACTTAAAACCATTTGACAATCAAGAGACATGTCAAATTTAATTTGAAAATATTATAATTTGACCTAAGAATCTAACAACAGGGAAAAAAGTAATTTTTATCACTGGGACTATAGGACTGTAACAACCATAACATTTCTTCTCATACATAAGATACCACTATTTGAGTTTGTTTTCTTTCATTCTACTTGTACACAGTTTTCAACATTTTGCATTATTTAATCGAAGCCAAGTTTC
>APFE030450688.1:0-16515 GCA_000404065.3 Pinus taeda | reverse complement strand
GAGACACCACAGAAGGCGCAGTGAGGAGACGCCACAGAAGGTGCAGTGCGGAGATGCCACAGAGACGCCACAGAAGGCGCAGTGCGGAGACGCCACAGAGGCGCCACAGAAGGCGCAGTGCGGAGACGCCATAGAGGCGCCACAGAAGGCACAGTCCGGAGACGCCACAGAGGCGCCACAGAAGGCGCAGTGCGGAGGCGCCACAGGAGATGCCACAGAGGTGCCACCGAAGGCGCAATGTGGAGGCGCCACAAAAGGCGCAGCTGCGGAGGTGCGCGGCGCCACAGAAGGTGAAGTGCGTAGCGACGCAGGCCAGAGAAAAGGAAATTGCGTATATGTCTTAAGATCTTTTGTTGACTGATTTTTTGTTGATAAGGTGTTCTGGGTTTAGTTTACTGTTATTGTGGATCTGGTTATCTGGGTGACTTACTGGTACTTGGTGATCATTTGATGTTTATGGATCCAGTTTGAAAATTTATGAAAAGTGGTCCTTGAAAGAAAAGAAGTAGGGAAGTAGGGAATGAGAGAGAGTTGTAGCTCTCTGCAGGTTGCAGCCTGCGTACTGGTAAAGTATTGCACCAGTACAAGACCATTGTAAAAGGAGTTTCTAATTTGAAAGAAGATAGCGACATATTGCAGCAGGTGGTTTTCACCCACATTGGGTTTCCACCTTATATCTGGTGTTCTTTGATGTGACTGTTTGTTTTTCTTGCTCATTATTTTATGGTACTGATATGAAAAAATAATTCAATGTGTAAATAAGGAAGATTTGTTAAAAGAACTAGATAATACTGATTCACCCCCCCTCTCAGTATTATTTTCAACATTCATTACCAGATTCAATTGCTAATCAAGCATTAGATTGGCATATTAATCATTCATCAAATTAAACAAACATAAAAAATTTGGATCTGTATATATATCATAAAGTTGCATGTGTATAGATAAAGTGTTCAAAAAATAATATACAAAATTGGGACAAAATGCCCATAATCATGTCCAGTTTTCCTATCGACCCAGCTCAGGATGAGCGGCTAAAAAATTAACTACTACATTGGCTACACACCAAAGAATGCGGAACTAGTCCCATGGTAAGCCTACCACGCAGCGCTGCATCTCCTCAGGTAGGTCTTCTATGGCTATCATTAGTACCTGGTGAGTCAATCTCACCAAGTTTCTCTGAACTGCATATAGGACTCTCTCTGTCTCAGTTACTGCCTCTTTGGCACCTCTTCTGGGACACCTGTGCCACGGAAATCCATCTGGTCTCACTGGAGCCACATCTGGAAGATGCTCATTTTGTTAGTATTTTGTCCCATAAAAAATATTTCTAAATTCATTTCATATTTAAAAAAGAGAAAAAAAATCTTTAAAAATTACAAAAACTTAAAAATTGTTACCTGTGTCTCTCCGTGCTATGGTTGGTGTCAACACCAAGTCTACATCTCCTTGGAAATCCATACCATCATACGGGTAGTCGTCGACTATGATGATCTGTTGGTCCCACCAGGCGAAAAACTCATCATCGAAAGTCATCCTAGGCATGTCCCCACCTCCAAGGCGTTTCATCAAGTTAGCCCATCTACCCATCCGAGGATCTCGCGGGCTGCTGATGGAGACAGATACTTTGGGACATATCCCAGGTACCTTCTTGAAGAAGAAAGAGCTTAAGATAGTCCCATATCCAAAGTTCTTTGTCTGGCCCTTTTGAATAGAGGTCAGCTGGCTCTTCATGTTGGTCAAAAGAGGTGTGCACCAATTGAAAGCCATGGTAAGGCATTCCACTGCGAGACTCATGGACACTCATGAAGCTTGATGCAGTGAAGCTGATCCATTTACCCTCACATTGGTAAATAGAAAAATCCTCAGAGATAAACTATCCACTTGTTTGACTGGAATCTGACTTCCAATCTTTTCCACGTACCCAGGACAACATATATGTACATAGTCTTCTACTGAAAGACAACTTCTTTTCCTGCCAGTCGAATGCACAACCTCCCCTCTTTGGGAGAGCCCTGTAATAAATTAGATGTCTTCCACCGCAATTTGTAGAGGCATTTGATCTATCATGAAGGCATCATCCTCTACACTCTAGTAGTGGATCAGTAATTCGGGCAGGCGTGTGTTGGCTTTCATGTTCGGCATTTTGAAGAATTTCAATAAGCCGCACCCTCTAAATGCATCTAGTGCATTTTGGTTGTTCATTACCTCACTGTCAATTGTGGTATGCTCTCTCTCTCTCCATGTGATGGTAATCGTGAAAAAATTTGAGTTTCAACTGTTAGATTTTGTGTTTAAACTTCAACTCACGTACACGCGAGTTCCCTTTACACACATCGTATACGCGGGTTGATCACATCCAACCCACGTGTACGGAGAGTTGTATTTTTTGGCATGAATTCCCACGGTAAAATCTTAATGAAAACTTCTAAAAACTATCACAAAACATTGCAAGCATGATTTGAGAGTTACCTAATAAATTTGATGCGATTTGAATGCTCCAATTCTTCAGAGGCAAGTTTGCTCCTTTTTTTATCTACAACCCTTTTCCAAACATAAATAAAAAAATTGTGAGTCCAGAAGTCATTATATAGCTTTGAAGTTACAAAATATTTTTTCAAAACTTGATTTTTCATCTCATGAATTTTTTTACTTGTGGGCTTGGATTGTCGAGAATGGATTATTTTTTAGGACATTTTGGAGACTTCTTCGAGATTTTATTTTGGTCCCATGACCGCTGACCCATCATGGCAGGTATCATTCACTCGCTGGCATATAGGTTAGGGAAAACCATTTTTTCCATTGCATCTTGCACACTAGCCTCCGTTTAGCGATACATTAGCCATAGGGTCGACCCCATCATGTCTTGGTTAGCAAACCATGTTCACTCACCATATATAAATCATGATGCAATGGTAGAGCCATCCTTTACATGGGCATCTTAGTTAGAACCTCGTCGACATTGGTTTCCCATGTTGATATACTGAGTACGCTCGGAAGTCCTCTTTAGTCCTGCCATGACTTGTGCATTGAAGACACATTCTCCTTGCTTTTATGCTTATTTCTAGCCTTATACCCTAGGGGCTCCTTTGTATTGAGTTGTACTACTGTATTGCATTTTGACTATTTGCACCTTTTGGCCTTGAGTCAGCTTCACTTGGACTCGTGTTTAAGCCACTTATTTGACCATGTATTCTACAAAATAGACCATGCAATCACGTAGCTTCTACGACTTGACACATCCTTTGACCCGTGGAAGGAACATCCCTTTGAGTGTCCTTGACTAGTTTCGCTTCCCTGCATTGAGCATAGGATTGTTCCCATCCCAGGAACTAGATCACCTATTTCTCTGACACTCATTCTTTCCACTATGCTATAGCATTCTTTTGTTCTTTTTCCAGCTTAAAGAAAAAGACAAAAAAAATTATATATTCCAAAAAGAGCAGGAACAGGACAACATTTCCATATATTGTTGGCAGAAATAGATTATGTTGTGTAGAGTAGTGTCTGTATGGAAAAAGTGTTATGCAGGGTGGAGATGTATGGAAGAAGTGTGTGGAGGTGGAAATGGGTGCAACCATGTAGAATTGAGAATGTGCGTAGAAGGATAAGTTTTGTGTAGTAGAGAATGCATAAAATTAAAGACTGTATGAAAGAAAGCCATGTGTGAAGGAAAACTTTATGAAGAAATAAACTATGTACAAAGATAAAGCATGTGTATAATTAAAAGGGTAAGTAGAATTTGACTACTTCCACAATATTTGAGAAGCATTAAGAAGTCAAAATATTTTATTATTGGAAGAAATTAATGTGTATGATGGCTTACAAAAGTAGTAAATCCAGTTTAAATTGAGAATAATTATTTAATTGGAAGAACTTATTAAACTTGATCAATTTCACTTAGAAAGTTTTCCAATGCTATTTTTGTGGTAAAAGGATGTATGTAGTTAAACACTATACAAAAGAAAGGCATGTGCAAAGTAAAGTCTATACATACATAAAATATGTGTGGATGTAAAGTGATGTCTAATTTTGTTTTACCAATCATAGGGTTTGAAAGATTTATAGAAGAATAAGACAATGAAAAAAATTGCATTGCACAAGCAAACCGAAAATAACACAAGGAGCTAGATACAAAACCTTTTAGTAGAATTCATGCATATAAAAACATTTAAAAGGAAACATGACATATTAATGAAAATCATGGAGTACTAAACATAATTTTTAAGGTGTTAAAAGTTATCAAACAATGATAAATATTATACCACAAAATCTTTGTCACGACAATAGGTTGCATAGAAGAAGTTGATTGCATTGAGTAGGAAAGTGTGCGAGAAAGGAAAAATGTAGGGAAAAAATTGTGTGAAGTACTTTCTATGCACAAGAAGTGCTATATAAGATGGAGATATGTGGTGGAAGTGCAAAAAGGAAGGAATGCACATGGATGTGCGAAAGTGGGAATGTGTGCGGAAGGGGAAATGTTGTGTGGTATATAGATGTATAGAGTTAAAGATTGGGTGGAAGAAAGGTGTTCACAAAGGAAAAGCCTAAGTAGAAACAAATTATGTGCAGAGGTAATGCATGTGCAGAAGTAATAGGGTAACTATCATTTGACCACTTCAACAATATTGTGAAAGAATAAAGAAGTATATTTTATATATCTGAATAATTTAAGGCATATTATGACTTCGATGCATGCAATACAAATTAAATTCGATTTAACTTCACACTAATAATATAATTGGAAGAAATGATTAGTTTTGATAAATTCCATTTAGAAATATTTCCAATTCTATTAATATATAAACCATGTGTAAATTTAGAAATTATAGTCTCACTCATTTGGTAATGTTTATAGGCATTTGTTATAAGTTTCCCCACTTGAAAAATCCTATTAAATCTAACACTAGTGAAAGTAAGGGATGTGAGGAGCGAAATTATGTGTGATTTGAAGACTACCAAAGCAAGGTATGTGTAGAGATAAATTACATATGTAAACAACGCATGTTGCATGTGCAAAGGTAAAAAGTAAGTTCCACCACTCCACGAAATATAGGGACAAAATGGAGATATTTAATTTATAATCGTGTTGGCAAAGATACCCAACTTTTACACTTAGGTGTAAATATTAAGTAATAAATTTGTGATGAATAAGTCAAATAGAAATATATCTTATAAGCAATGAATTAAGAGAACTATATTTTACTAGTTATGCATATCCTACAATTTATATAAGGAGCCCATATTTCGACATCGTTTAAACCATTATGCATAAAATAAATTTAACAGGAAACAACAAAATCCACATCCATTCTTTATACATTAATATAATGATACAAAACAACCAATAGAGTCACAATAGAAAGAACACAATCCATATTTAAATCTTGATCATGATAATGATCAATAAAATCAATAGTACACATGGAATACACATCTGAGACCCAAAATTGTTGTCAAACCTTTATATTCATATTGTATTTCTTTTTGAAACTCGATATGAGGAAATAAAATTATGTTACAACTTGTTCAACCAATCACAGGATTCCAAAATTGCTTAGAAGAAAAACACAATGCACAAAATAACATTGCACAAGAAAACACGACATAACACAATGAGCTAGTTAGAAAGTTCTTTATAGACCTCATGCACCTAAAAACATAAAAAAAAAATATAACATACAAATAAAAGGCATGGAATACTAAACATAATTTATTAGATGTAAAACCGCCAAACAATGATAAATATTATAGTGCGATTTTTTTGTAATCACAACAGGTAGTTAGAATCACAATAATCATTACACCAAAAACCAAAGGTGTTAGTAAATAAACATATCTCCAAAGTTAACAGATCCTATAAAGGTAGTTAAGTGCATGTCACAAAGAACACAAGGAGTGTTGGATTATCCAATGCCTAGCTATTTTAGTAATTGTTGGTAACCAAGTCATTAATGAGAGGGGCGGTGAATTAGTAGTGAGGCTTCTTACACAAATAGTAATCTTTCTACCTTCTGAAACATTATCATGACAAAGAAGAAATGGCACATGATAATCAGGAACATTACACACATAAAACACTGATATTATGCTAGAAACCCTTTTGAAAGAAAAAACCACCATATTTCTTTGCTTCTTTCTTTTATCATTATTCTTCAGTATCATTACATTATTTTGCTGGCTCCTACTAGCTAGGAAGCCTTAAATCAATCTACATCAATTTTTTGGCTTATCGATCTGAATTTGGAATATTATATTTTTGTGCTAAAATCCTCATCAGAATATGAAAATGCGCTTAAGGTTTGAACTCCAAAATAACAAGTAAAAACATGAATTATATGTGTGTTTACTTAAGTTAGTTTCATGAAGAAAACTTAGTACATGAAACCAAAACATTGAATGGAAGCATGCATCAATCAATAATACACCAACTATTGATAAAGGAGTTCACCCCTCCTAGGCTACATCTCCTTGGATCAGCTCTAAAAGCATGACCCTTTCTCATTATGCTCAAAATTCTTTAGTAATAAAGAGTACATAAGTGTGCTGACAAAACGAGTGGCTAATTTCCCCTTCAAGGAAACATTTTTCTACAAAGAATTCTCACTCTAAGAACATGAAAATATACGGTTAGTCATGAAATAATCAACAAGCTAAGGGCTCTAAAATCAAGACCCCATACTCCAAATTCCAAGAGCATAAACAATACTACAATCCACTTGAAGTACTTAAACAAGTTTCTTTCTCCATACACATATAGAGAAAAGAAGAAATAAAGTTACAACACTGTTTTAATGGTTGTTACAAAAAGCACATGGAAGCTGGAAGATCTCTACAAGGTCATCTCCATCTTCATTCTCCTCCATAAACTAAATCAACACTCTGGTTGACCATAGCACCCATAGGATTCACTTTGTGAAAATCCTATCCAAAAGTGTTCCTTTGATCTTGAAACCTATTCCAATCATTTCAGAATGTTAAAAAATTGGCTATCTAGCCTCTTTTTACATCCCATTTGGTCGAAAATTGCCTTAGTTATGACTTATGTCAGTCTTTCCATAATTTTCTCCTCCAAATCTAGCTCAATGCCAGTTAAATTCCTTATTTGGAGTTAATTTTGGCATTTTTGACGAAATCGGTGGTCCCACCAACTTCCAAGCCTATGTCGTAGTTAAGGTTGAGTGGTCACATACAGAGTGGTCTCTTCAGTGGTGAAGGTGACAGTTTCGCAGCCCTGTCGGATATCGTAATCGGTGGAAAATTCATGGTCAAGGTTTCTCAACAAAAACACATGATGTGCGATGCAATATCGGTGGATCCAACGAGAGTATTAACCACATCCTATAGTCGCATCACATTTGGGACTTATCGCTCATTGCAATTGGTGGAAAACCTCAAGCCCAAACAATAGACACTCTGCGATACATGGACCTATTGGGATTATAAAACACAACATATAGAATATCGCATCCGGAAATCCTATCGCAATCAACATTTTACCTCGGCGGATATCAAATTCCATACACTACGATAGCAGAGGATCCGTTAGGATTATAAAATACAGTGTATAACAATATCATGTCCGAAAATCTCCCCATCGAAAATTGCAATTGGCAGTGAACAGGGTGTTAGTTAATGCTCCCACTGTGATCTGCGATTGTGATTTTGCCGTATTGCAACCGGGATTTTCTTGGGGTTGATTATCATTCCTCCTCCAACCTGCGATATTAAATATCACAATTGTAGTCGAGATCCTTCTAGGGGCCGATTCTTAACATTTTCCCTTTGTGCAATAACACGGACCAACCGGGATTATAAATCTCAATGCATAAAACATTGCATTTGATAGTTCGATGTTCTTCTCGGCTTGTCCATGTCACTATGGCCATCCACAACAATATCCTTTCCAAGAATAATTCTAAGGTTCTCATCTGCAAAATGCCTATCGAGGATAAGATCCTAAAATAATTTTCCAAATGAATCAAAACAAGCCTCACATAGTGAATACTTGTATAACTTGAGTGCTAAACACATTTGCAACATACCAAATGTGTTGCAACTACTCATACAACTATTTTAAAATGCTTTTTCAAACTACAAATAGAAATTCATTTTACAAAATGGAATAAACTTGACTCCAAAATTTTCCATTCAAATTGACTATCAACAAGCCAAAATAGCATTGTAATGCTTAAAGAAAACATTGTTGGATGTAAGTGATTTATTTATGAACATCATTTTTACAAGTTACCCAACTATGGGGATATGCAACTAGTGCAAACAAAAATTTACAAACTTCAGCTGGACAAATAGTTTGCCCATTTCTTACCCAAACAGGTAAATAAACCCTCTATTTTGAACTTTCTCTTCTTCTGAAGCTGCTTCAGGGATGGTCGCATCTTGCTCCACTTTTTCTTTTGTCACTTCCTCTTCTGGTGCTTGCATGATTTTCTTTCCCTTACCAGGATGAAGTTGTGGAAACAATTTCCAACACTTCTCAACCCAATGTCCACTGATATTGCAGTGAGTACAAAAGTTCTTTTGAGCTCCTCTTGGCTCACTTGCCTTTAACCTTGGATGAGATTGTATCTTTTCGGTCTCAATTCCATTAGAAATAAACATCTTATTAATGGTTGCCTTCATTTTATCTCACTTATCTACACAATGGTTATCTGAAAGGAAAAAGGTGCACAAAAACATATTTCTTAACACGTTATTCAAATCCTCATGTTGTTTTCCATTATGAACAACATTTGAATTAACATAACATATATAACTTTGTTTGTTGTCCTTTGGCTTACATTGCTTGCATGAGGAACTTGAGTGGCAAGAAGAATTTAGCTTCCATTCTTCTTCAATGTTTTCATCTCTCTTTAGAGACGTTTCACACTTCAAGTCCTCCTGATGCTTGAGGAACCAAGCGAGAACCAATTCTGGATGCAAATCCCAACATCTTTCCTCCTCATGTTCTCTCTTACGGTAAAACGAACATGATACCCATGAGCTGTCACAAGAAGACCATTCTTCTTTTGCAACATAGTGTACGCCTTCGTATTTAGGCCTCTCCTTGGCCAAATTGTATTTTTAATGCCTTGCCAGTTTACTCCAAGGCCTCCTCCCTTGTAACCCATCTTGGTCAAGAGCTTGGATACAATGCCTTTACTTTTTTTTTTCAAAGGATGCAAATCAATTTACATCAACACTTTTCAATAAGGAAGAAGCATGTAAATTTTTACCATTTGCTGCATCTTTGGAATGACATACAAAGATGTTTTCGAACTCCCTTTTGATTATGGATGTGTCCTCTTGGACTCTTTGGCTCTCTTCTTTCATCTCCTCGAGTTTAGGTGTTGATAGAACCTCATCTTCCACATCATGTGGATAAAAGGTACATACTTTTCCATCTATCTTCTCTGAGGGACTTTCTACACTAGCATCTTGCATAAGCGTTGTAGAAAAACATGAATATTGTGGATAAGATGGTGGTTTATCACCATTCTTGTTATCTTCTTCCCTTGTATAACATTCTCCTCTTAGAGGTCTAGAGCTTTCACCTAGAAATTTGGTATTCCTCTCTTCATAGAGGATTTTAACCATTTCTGCCATGTCTAAGAAATCCTTTTTAATAGCCTTCACATCCTCTAACATTCTTGCAGGCTCTCCTCCTTGTGACATGCTTTTCTTGAAGCTTCTACTACTATTTGAGGTAGAACTTGGTGGTAGAGATTGTAACAATCTTGATCTCCTTTCCAAAACCTTCTCCTCACTTGAGCTTCAAAACACATTCACTTGCAAACAACAGAAAAATCCTATTTTCACAAAGCAAACCTATGCTCTGATACCAACTTGATCTGAATTTGGAATATTAGAATTTTGTGCTAAGATCCTCATCAGAATATAAAAATGTGCTTGAGGTTTGAACTCCAAAATAGCGAGTAAAAAGATGAATTTTATGTGTGTTTACTTAGTTAGTTTCATGAAAAAAACTTAAAACTTGAAACCAAAACACTGAATGGAGGCATGCAACAATCAATAATACACCAACCATTGATAAAGGAGTTCACCCCTCTTGGGCTACATCTCCTTGAATTAGCTCTAAATGCATGACCCCTTCTCATTATGCTCATTCCTCAGTAATGTACATAAGTGTGCTGACAAAATGAGTGGCTAGTTTCCCCTTCAAGGAAACATTCTTCTATAAAGAACTCTCACTCTCAACACATGACAACCTATAGTGAGTTATGAAACAATCAACAAGCTAAGGGCTCTCAAATCAAGACTCCATACTCCAACTTCCAAGAGCATAAACAATACTACAATCCACTTGAAGTACTTAAACAAGTCTCTTTCTCCATACACATATAGAGAAAAGAAGAAATAAAGCTACATCACTACTGTAATGGCTACTACAGAAAGAACGTGGATGTTGGAAGATCCCTGTAAGGTCATCTCCATCTTCATACTCCTCCATAAACTAAATCAACACTCTAGTTGACCATGGCACCCATAGGCTTCACTTTATAAAAAGCTTATCGATTAATGCTCCTTTGATCCTAAAACTTGTTCCAATCAGTTCAGAATGTCCAAAAATGGCTATATAGCCTCTTTTTGCATCCCATTTGGTTGAAAATTTTCCTATCTATGAATTTTGTCAGTCTTTCCACAATTTTCTCCTCCAAATCTGGCTAGTTGCTAGTTAAATTCATTATTTATAGTTAATTATGGTAGTCTTGTCAAAATCAGTGGCCCTGCCAAATTCTAAGCCTATCTCGAAGTTAAGTCCGAGTGGTCACATACAAAGTGGCATGTTCAACGGTTAAGGCGGCGGTTTCACAACCCTCTCAGATAACACAACGGGTGAAAAAACTCGTGGTCAAGGTTTGTGAACAAAAACGAGTGATGTGCGATGCGATATTAGCAGACTTGACGGGAGTATTAACTGCATCCTACAGTTTCATCACATCTAGGACTTATCGCTTATTGCAATTGGTGGAAAACCTCAAGCCCAAATAATAGGCACTCTGCGATACATGGACCTGCTGGGATTATAAAACACAACATATAGAATATGGCATTCGGTAGCCCTATTGCAATTGACACTTTCCTTCGGTGGATATCAAATTCCATACACTGTGATAGCAGCAAACCTACAAGGGCTATAAAATACATCGTATAACAATATTGGGTCTGAAAGTCCCCCCATCACAAATCAAAATCGGCAACAGCTGGGGTGTTACTTCATGCTCTTGCTGCAATAAATGATTTTGATTTTGTTGCATCACAACCAGGCTTTGTCGGGGGTTGATTCTCGTTCCTCCTCTAACCTACAATATGTAATATCATAGTCACAGTAGAGATCTTGCTGGGGAACGATTCTTAACACTTTCCCTTTGTGTGATAACACGGACCTGTTGGGAATATAAATCTCAATGCATAAAATATCGCATCCGGCAGTCTTATCGCATCACCACTTGCCTAGGGATGATTTTCCTCAAGGCACTCCTTTGTTTTTCTCCAATATGTGATATGTGGGACCCAATGGAAACCTCCCACTTAGCGCTTCCCCATTCCTTTGGACCTTTGCCATGTCGTCTAATCCTGCCACGTGTCAAAGTAAAACCTAAATTTTGACTTGCACTAACTTCTGCATACGAGCTCGGATTTGAGTTTCATTCACACTGTTGGTTTTAGAATGACGATATTTTCAATCTGAAGCTAATCTTAACAAAATTCTGACGCTTTGATTTTTTGACAAATTTTGAGCTCCTGATCACTTCTTCCAGCTAGTAAGCCCCAACTCCCTATCTTAGCAAGCCATCACTTTTCATAGGCCCCAACCTCCACAAACACTATGAGTCACCATTTCATGCATTTTTAGACTAGGCCCAACCACAAAATTAACATAAAATTCTCACGACTAACTCAACTCTCATACAAAATCTTAGCCATCAACAAAGAAAACACTATCAACAACACCATCATATACTCTAAATTAAGGACATACACAACCATATATAACACCCATATTGTAGTTTCTAGGACACCCAAGAAGCACTAACGACACATAAATAAATACTACAACTATGTCAATACATTAACAAGTCATAGACATTACAAGGATTATCAACATACACATGATTTACTCTCAAGAATATACACTCTTTTCCTCAACAAAAAATCTCTAATCTCTGCATCAGAAGGTATTTCCAAAAAATTACATTACATCATAATAGGTTTGTAAGATCAACCTATTCTCAAGAATTCTCATTTTTTATCATTACACTAAATCTCAACCACATCAAGCTCAGATCACATGCATCCACACACTGGTAAATTGGATTGACACCACACATCCCCCAACACTCTTGATCCAATTCTAGTTTGAACCAAACACACTGCATTCCTGACATAAATTTATAGAATTAGCTCCACCCGAGTTTGTGCACCAAAACACACAACCTCCTTGGAATCTAGTCACACCTCCAATGACCTCTAATTTTAGGTTCCACAACTAATTACTTTGCTTACTATTGCATATTTTTTCTGATAGCAAGTAACCTCAAACAATTTCATATATGTGCACAATACATTTTACTCAAACAAAAAATCTACTCCTCAACCATGCACACACTCAAGGTACACTATACATTAGCATACCACTCCACAAATCGCTCTACTCCTACCATGCCTTGAGCACACTTTCTCATATTTCACACACCACACTTGTATAGAAGATCAAACAATGGGTAAATCCCTCATTACACTATACACTTGATCATGCTAGATGAATAATTTGTTGATCATTTTGGACCAGACCAACATAACAGTGATTACCATCCACCTTTTTGGAGATCAGTTTGACATAAGTACCAAATCCAAGCATTATAATAAACTCAAAAAAATCATCGCAGACCATATCATCGTGTTATCTAGACCATATCAAAATGGATCAAATCAACAAGCACTATTTACATTCCAGAATTTCCTGGAGGACCAAATTAAACAACGAAATCATGGTCATATCAAACACTAAGGAAACCATGGGAAAAATTGTTGGGATAGCTTGTGGAATTCATTTTTCCATCTATAGGACACGAACATTGGTTCTTCACTGTAAATATGGGTCGTGGATGTGATTTTAACACTGACAACCTGATTTGTCAATACTAAAAATGCATATTTCCCATACTGAATCAACATTTGTCCCCTAATTTTGGGGAAAATTTAGAACGTCTTCTTCTCACACCTTCATCAAGGCTTATTCGGTCATTTACAACATCATCAACTCTTGAAATTCATTATGAAAATACACATGCACTTGAAAACCATGCAACTTCATTATGAAGGTTAACATTAATATCAATGAGGCAATGTTTCTACCAACAATCTCCCCCTTTGACATTGATGGAAAACTATTGAGCCACCTTGAACACGATCCTTCCATCTGAGGCTGATCTTCTAAATACTTATCTATCTTATTCTTTCTTCGCCTTTGACATGAATTGTAAATGGTTACCATAACCCTCTGGATATCATGTTGATCATCTCTCTGATGAAATTATTATCCAATGCCTGTTACAACACACACACAAATTAGCCAATAGAAACTAAACCAAATTCTTGGTGTTGGCACCTAAAAAAATTAATCATTTCACTAAAAACAAGAAACAATAATATCTGTAAATAATGATTTTTATTATTCAGTAGAAACCCTAGGCCAAAATATATCACCAATTGAACTTCGACAACCAAAGCATACCCTTATCAATATTATCAATATATCATCAACATGAAGTTCAACAACATACAACCATCAAAAATCATCTTACACTAAAACAAGTTTTACATCACAACAACCCTAGTAATTCTCAACGCTTCATATTCCCGTAGCATAAACCCTAGCTCTAGACAAAAAGTTATTAAGAAAGAAAAATCACCATCAAAATATACTAAGACGTCAACAATTACAGTAGCTACATACACCTGTAATGGAAATACTCACAGAGTCCACATAAAAAATATTTTAACCCTAATCATCCAGCATGAATATATTTCAAACATGGAAAGTAGGCTCTTTTAGCACTCAGAATGAACCTCAAGGCTGAGAAGAGGCAATTCTGAGGTAACCACAGACCAAGCTTTTGATCTGGCATCTAGCCCTACCAGACCAGAGAGGGCTCTCTCTTTTCCAACAAAATGTGGCTGCATTAAGTGAATCTTAGGCTAGCTATGAAGTACGGGGATTTTATTGAAAGTTGAGGGTCGAAAATAACAAGAGAAGGGACCATTGGGCTATGGAATCGAGGCTAGTTTCTGCCGGAAAACTTGGGGAAAAATAAGTGCAATGTTTATCTAGATAAAAGATGTAAATGAGAGAAGGAAAGAGGAGAAATCCCACTGCACTGCAGGCATCAATCAAGGGATGGATCTATAGTGGCAGCGTTAGAAGAAAAAGAAACACAGGGTTACTCAACAAATCATCTAACAGAGGATGAATTCTGCAAAGATAACCACTACATCAAACAACATAATCATTGTGAAAGGAGCATCATGCATGGATGGATTCCTAACACTTCCCTTAGAGAATGTTGTAACCAAATTAGTCGAAAAAACAAAGCATGGAAATGAATTTACAAGAAAAATATACTGCACATTAAACATCGTGATGAATCCCAAATTTAAAGAGTAGAAAAAGCTTCATTAAAATAATAATCAAAGAAAACTTTACACAGTCCAATGTGACCTCCCTCTGCTACAAGAATCCAACCATTACACTCTGAAATTCATCAAATATATACAATTAGCTCATCCTTGTACTAAGGGAGTTGAGCTCAACCATCTCTCTCAAGATAGAATCAGTTACATTAAATTTGGACCGAATTTCTGAAAATAGGGCTCAAAATATTAACTTGTATCTCTTGAACCATAATACCTGTTAAAAAACTGAAAGACTTTTTTGTAGATAAGGTCATTTTTTAGAAAAAACTCTCTCAAAATTTATAAATTTGTTTCCTGTTGCTCGGAATCTGTGCCACAGAGTAATCTCTAAACAGGAAATCACTAAATATTTAAATATGTAAATATAGTCTTTAAAGATCTAGTCCAATATTCCAATTCGCGACACTTGTGAATAAAATGAAAGAGGTTTTTGTTATATGGCTCGTGGTTGACAAAAACATCCTTGGGTTTCTCAAAATTACTTTCCATCTATTGTAAAATGGCACCGCACTACAATGACTAAAACAGTAAAACAAATGCAAAATTTGTTTTGTTTTAATGTAGGCTTCAAATATCACTACATATCAACCACATAGTAACACTTGTGCATAAAATGAAGGAGGTTTTTGTTATCTGGTATGTGATTGACGAAAACCTCATTCACTTATGTAAAATTCATATCCATTAATTCAGAAACTGATTTTGTATTAAACTTGTCCCTGTGTGCATCAAATGACCTCAAAACATGCATAACCAATAATCAATCATTCATTTCGATCATATCTTCTGATCCAGAAACTAGTTACGAGAATGTGATATACCGTTGGAAAGATTTTTCCGAGCTTCTTCTAATGGACATATTTAGGATATGATTTTCACTAAAACTCATGTGCAAAACATCTTTGAAAACCAAACATAGTAAGAGCCCATTTTGATCCCTGGTGACAGGCTGCGAAGACTGGAACTAACAGGTTCTTCAACGCACCCAAATTAAATGCTAGGAATAATATCACCTCAGCAATTTATTCTCAACGTACTTCAACATAATCTTAACTTATTGGTAGATTTACAAGAGTGACTTGAAATCATTAATAAAATGAAGGATTTTTCAAATGCAAATTTGGTTTGACTCTGTGGATCAATCTTATATATCTCCCATATAGATACAACACTTTTATTAAAGGCAATATTTCTCTTCAACATTCCTTCTAGTGAAACACTTTCAACAGTATACACTGGGTCATCATGTTAATGGTTAGGAATTAATAGGCAGTCAATAAAAGCATTGATATTCAATTCATTTAAGAGCATCATTGTAAAAATAAAGAATTCACATAGATATTCACCTAGATCATCAAGCAAACAAATTGAACATCATATGTGTGACCTTTGGGTTAATATTATAATACAACAAAAAAGGTCGAAAAAAATCACCATAAGCTCATTGGTGATGGCCAAAATGGATTTTTTCACAAAAAATTGAACATCATAGGTGTTTTGGTTTGATATTCAAGGTCTGCCACAAATCATGATTGTAATGATGGATAGTGACCATAACCATTTCATATGAACCTTTCATGGCCCTCACTATTGATGCACATATATGGTGATAGTCGTTGACCGTCACCTTTTCATATTTTGGTGAGGGCTGAAAAATGTCAACATAATCTCATTGGTGATGGTAAAAATAGCTTCCATCACCAAAATCTTAACGTCAGCAAAGGCCATGTCACCAAAAGTATAGGTGTTGTGGTGACATTCAAGGTCCATCATGAATAATGATTATAATGATAGATG
>APFE030450687.1:0-20764 GCA_000404065.3 Pinus taeda | reverse complement strand
CCCTCCCAATCCACCTCCACCACCTCTGTCTTCACTGCCAGCGCAGTTGACCAGCATTACTAACAAACCTCGAGCTGCGTATTCCCTTGTATTCCCTCAGCTACTTGTCACTGCCGCTTTTGCCCACAGTCCACCGTATGTTTTCTACCCGTCCCTCCACTGTCTCTGTCTGCCCAAGAGACTGCGGCCTCTGCTACCCCCGTTCGCTTTTGCATTTACCCTCTTTTATCCTTTGCATTTCCACATTATATTTTTCATCTTCGTGATGATGTGGTGGAAAGTGGGACCCCAAACATAGATGTGCTAAAGGAAAAGAACCAAAGAACCTATATAATTGTGAAGTAACCAATGATTCAAACAGTCAAGATTATGACATAAAAGAAACATAAGACGCTTTAGAATTCTCACCAGAATTAGATGACGGAAGTACACTTCAAGTGTCATTATCAGCCATGATAGGTATATCACAACCTCAAACCTTAAAGTTAAAAGGACACATAAAGAAGAACAACGTAGTGGTTCTCATCGACTCTGGAAGCACACACAATTTTCTAGATGCAACCTTGGCCGAGAAACTCAATATCTTTTCATTTCCCTTACCAAACATGAAAGTGATGATAGCTAACGGTAAGAAGATTGAAAAGGTGGGGAAATGCCATAAGGTCAATTTGTAGATTCAAGACTTTAAATTAGAGTCTCCGTTCTTCACGGTACCATTAGGAGGAGTAGATGTAGTCTTAGGCATCCAATGGCTACGAACTTTAGGTACTTATGCTGCCAACCATCAAGTACAATTTATAAAATTCAAATGGGCAGGTCAGAAGTACAAACTACATGGATTCCAAGCACCAGAAAATCATGTTGTATCATCATCTCAGATGAAGCTGAGTCGAAGAAGAGCACCTACTTATGCAGTACAATGTCATCAATTAGAAATGTTATCTGCAAATATGACCAACGAAGAGTCACCAGAGATGCAAGATCTAATTCAGAAGCATGAAAAAGTATTTCAAGACCAACCTATGAAAAAGCCATACCGATATCCACATCACCAAAAATCGGAAATTGAGAGATTAATTCAAGATCTTTTAAAGTGTGGAACCTTGATCATCTTCGAATATCTAATCAAGTGGAAAGATTTACCCGAAGAAGATGCTTTTTGGGACAATGAATCATTCTTCAACAACATCTGTCGTTACTTATGCTTTGAGGAAAAAGCATTCTTTCGAGAGGAAGGCAATGTTATGTAAAAATTTAGTTAGTTTTAGGTTATTATCTAATTTTAATTTTAATTAGACGAAAGGGCACGATCATAAGATCATTCCCTTTACCAAAGGGTGCCCATGGCGTTATATAAGCCAGGAAACCCATTGTAAACAATCATCATCTATCTATTCATCATTTTTAAATAAGATATTTTACACACATATTTATGTTTCAAGAAGTTTTCTGCTTCAAAGAGAGAGAGTGAGAGAGAGAGCATGGGGGGAGAGAGCAAGATCGGGGGGAAGAGAGCAAGAGGGGGTAATGCGTGGGGGAGCGGAAGAGAGTGGGATAGGGGGAGGGTGGAGAGGGAGCGATAGAAGGAGAGGGAGGGAGAGTTGGGGGGAAGGCAGACAGAGGAGGAGAGAGAGAGTGATAAAGAGTGTGAGAGAGTTAGAGAGGGGGCAGGTGGCGGTAAAGGATTGGCAGAGAGATATGGTGAGGGGGAGTGGGTCGGAGATGGGGAAGGGGATATGGCGAGAGAAGGGGAGGGGGAGTGTGAGATGGAGGGAGATGAAGGGAGAGAGTGGGAGGGAGGATGGAGGGAGGAGATGGGGAGAGAGAGGGAGAGGGGAAGAGTGAGAGAGAGGGAGTGAGTGAGAGTGACAGAGAGAGATGGAGTGAGAGAGACATATAGAGAGAGGGAGAGGGGGAGGGAAGAGGGGAGGAAGAGTGAGTGAGAGAGAGAGAGAGAGAGAGAGAGAGAGAGAGAGATAGAGAGAGAGAGAGAATGAGATGGAGAGGAGGAGAGAGAGGGAGAGAATGAGGTGGAGGGAGAGGGAAGAGAGAGAGAGCTAGAGAGAGGGGGAAGGGGGGATGGATGAAGTGTGAGAGAGAGGTGGAGAGGGAGAAGGGGAGTGAGAGTGGGAGGGGAAAAGAGAGGGAGAGGGAGACGGGGAGGGAGTGGCATAGAGAGAGGAGGAGAGGGGGAGAGATAGAGGGATAGATAGAGAGAGAGGGGGGAGTGGGAGAGGGGGAGAGGGGGGGAGAGGGGGAGGAGGAGGGAGATAGAAAGAGGAGGGGACAAAATTGGAGAGTAGGAGGGGGAGTGAGAGCGAGAGGGTAAGAGAGCAAGAAATGGTAGCGAGGAGAGGGAGATGTAGGGGACTAAATTGAAAACTAACTTAGTTGTCAAAAGGTATAATAAAAATAAAGATTCAAATCAAAGTAATTTAAATATTTTAAATTAATTAAAAATGGTTTCTCAAATTAATATTCTTTCTCTAGTCTTCCTAACCTAGTCAAATATAGTCAGTTTTATAGTCATTTCCTTTTAGCTGCTAGAAGGCCCATCTCCCTATTTAACTTACAACTATGATCTGATTCTTTGTTTTGTCCTGATGATGAACCTCATAGTTTGGTTCGAAACATGTGGACCAAATTCTTATGATGTGATTTCTTCTGAAAATGTTTCTATTAGTCAAAAGAAACTTTATATTAAAAATTTTAAACAAGTAGATCTAATAACAAATAAGATATATTATCTCATTCCTTACATCATTAAAGAAGAAAATTGATAATTCTCCATTAAAGATTAAAAAAAAAAAAGAAAAAAAAATTCAAGATATGTAAAACCTTATAATAATAAAAATTAAATACAGTAAAATGTACATATATATATGGAGTGGCTTTAATTTCTTCTAGATGTTATAAATGCAAAAATTAGCAATACAAGAATTAAAAGTAACACATTCACAATGTAAATTTACAAATAAATATTGACCTCTACTTGCAAATCACATTAAATTAGGGCAAAGTTCAACTTATACATGAAAAGTCATTTTCCCCAGAATTTGGGGATTCAATTTCAAGAAAGATTGTGTTTTTTTTTTTAATATGTTTCTGAATGTATAAATGGATTCAATTGCATGAAAACCCATATTGCGCTGGAATTCTACATATGAATTAACTTAAACTCACTCTTTTAAAAATCTTTATCGAATTTAGGTTAAAATTAAATAGAAACAATGCCTGAAAGAGTCATTTTCCTCTATTAATGAGAAAACACATTAAATTTAATTTAGTATTGAAAATGGGTAAAATATAAGTTAGAATTGATGATTTTCAATAAAAAAAATTTAAAACTTAAAGTGTAATTCTATTGAATGCATTAAGATCTAGGTCATAAAAAGGAGATCTATGTCATAAAGGGGAGAAGTCGCTACATAAATGATTAAGTTGTACATTTTTCTGATTATGTCGATAGACTTGTTTATTTGAGAATAGGATTCTCATCATTATTAATAACTATTAGGTGAATTTTAGAGAATTAACCTCCATGGAATATGCTAGAAAAGTCATAGAAATATTCACATATCAAGGGTTAAGATCCATGGTATTGGCCCATAGTATTGTAAGATCTACTTACTTGAGTCAAGAATTTCCATGGTAAAGTGGGGATGAATCTGGAATATTGTCACATATTCTTAAAATGTATATATATATATTTAACTCATATATTAATTATTTTTATAATTAATAATAATAATTTAAAACAAATTTATAATTTAGTTAACTTTTATGATTCACTTTTATGTGCTAAATGTGAGATGTATAATGGGGTGAGTGTTTTGATGCTTATCATGGATTCATTTGTATACTAGTAATTTAATTTCTATGGTTGCACTAGCTAAAACAAAACTTGTAAAAGTTCTTATTAATGGGTGTGTGTAGTCGTGTTGAGTTGTTTCTTGTTATATGGTACTGATGTGAAATACAACATCAACCAATGGGTAAGGACAATGTAACCTTTGGGATTTTTAGTAGACCATCACTTTATGTATAAATACAAGATTATTCTCAAAATGAGTAATCTTTTAAATAATATAATGGTCTAGAATAAATTATAGTTGTTTGGAAAATACAAGGATTCAAGCTTGGAGAATAGTTTCTTCAGAAGGAATATATTGTTTTAACAATGAATTTTCCTTCTCGTCCACTAGGATAAAATTTTAGTTGTTCAATATAGTTTAAAAACTAAAAAAACATTAAGAAAATATATCTAAAATTACGAGAAAAAAAAGCCAAAACAAGAAGCAAAAAACAATCAAAATTATTTCTACACTTCAAACCATACAAAGTACATTGTGCATGCTATTTTGAGAAGAAAACTAAGTTTGACATCATCTTAACTTTGAGTTACCAATTCCATTTTAAATGGGTGAATATATAATTTCATATAAAAACTTGTGGTTTTCAAATTAAAAAATACATATCAAACTTAAGTGTAAATGTAATACTATTAAAACCTAAATGAATACATGTTATAAATAGATCTATGTTAATATGTATACCAACCCCAATAACAATGCAAAAGAGCCAAGGTAGGTGGTAACAAAATAGTCTTGTAGGTAACAAAATATTCCTGCTACATTATGTCTTGCCTAAAAACAAGCATTATTCAATTTCAATTTTGAATGGACACACACTTGATAAGTGGTGGAAGTTCCATGATAACAGTCTGAAACATAGATGAAGTGATTTTACCATTGTAAGCAACAACTAGATGATTTAGGCTCCTTAATGAAATACATGAAAACTCAATTTTATCACCATAAGCAACAACAGGTGATTCAAAGTAGTGAACAAATTTTTCCTTAATGCACATGACAACTAAATTCAAATATGAGAGCTAGAAATAATATCAAATGCCTTCTTATTATTATCATGTCTACAAGTGATTATTATCATGTCTGCAAATTACATTCAATTAGGGCAAAGTTTAAATTAGTGATGAAATGACATTTTACATGGAATTTGGGGATTCAATTTCGAGCAAGATTAATTTCCCTTAAAACCTCCAATTATTAAACAACTTAAGCTGAAACTTTTAAAAATATTTGCTAAGTTTAGTTAAAATTAACTAGAAATAAGACTTGAAAAAATCACTTTCTTTTATTAATGAAAAAACCTATTAAATTATGAAAAAACACATTAAATTAATTTAATATTGAAAATAAGTAAAATATAACTTTGAATTGAAAAACTTATTATTTTTAGTTTAAAAAAATATATAAGTTAATTATATATAATACGTTAAGATAGAAATAGAGAAATATAACGACCCTCTCTTCTTCTTACGTAATCTTGTAATATTAATAGCTGATCTCCAAAAGGAAGGAACTGAAAAGTTCTGCAGCATGCACTAAGATTACATTTAAATTTAAATGGAGAAATGAGAATGTGTTCATGTTTTACATACTTTTAATAGAAAAATATTTCATATACTAAAAATATCACTGAAAGTTCTTCAATTTAACATCACATTAGAGTTCAACAAAAGGTCTCCAAATATAACTTATTATCTATTAGACAAAACAAAAAGTAAATGAAAACATTAAATATTAAAATATATATATATATATATATGAAAAATATATATTTATGCACATTAATTTAAATATTAGTGATTAAAAATTAAATATGGAAAAACACAATTTACAAACCTTAAATACATGTAATTGAATTTGTGAAAACATATTTATGCTTTATTAATTTTACTATATTGATAGGCGTGTATACGTTGCAATAGGAATTCTTGAATTTTAATTTAGTCATCAATGGCTAATAGATTGATGCTAGGATTCTTTTTATTATTAGTCTGAGTTGAGATTTATTTAAAATGTAGTTTTGACATTTTTTCATTTTCAATTTAATTAAAAAATTTGTTGCAAAATTAAATTAAAATACAATATATCTAAACTAATTTTTACTATAAAATGATTTATTGTTTTGATTATAACCAGTGCAGTCATAATTTAGTCATTAATGGCTAATAGATTGATGCTAGGATTCTTTTTATTATTAGTCTGAGTTGAGATTTATTAAAAATGTAGTTTTGACATTTTTTCATTTTCAATTTAATTAAAAAATTTGTTGCAAAATTAAATTAAAATATACTATATCTAAACTAATTTTTACTATAAAATGATTTATTGTTTTGATTATAACTAGTGCAGTCATATCTTGTCGAAGGTTTGATAAATACCTTTAGCAATAAAGGTGTCATAATGATCAAAATTGTAAACCCATTATATATGTGACATTGTCCATATTAAAAAAATCATAACAATTATCTGAATTATAACATTATTATTATTATAAAAACAATTAATATACGAGTATATAACAATATAACAATATTTTTAGCCATGTATATCCACTCCCACTTCCCGTGGATACTCTTAAATTGTAAACAACTCTTCCTACAATATCATGTGCTAGTACCATGGCTTATCAATACCACATTTTCAATCTGACATGTATTGATATGACATTTCCTTAAGTTAATTAATTTGAGATAAATTAAATAAATAAACATACCTAAATTGCACACAAATCTTATCATCATATAACATTACTACTATGGATATTCCGACATATTCTATGAAAGTTAAATGTGTGCCATCAACATAATAATTAATTTATTACTATGGAATATCTACTTTTTCTATTAGCAGAATAATACTCATATCTATTTTGGAATTTATTTCCAATTTAATTAAAAAAATATTAAAATTAAATTAAGATAAACTATGGAAGCCATATAAATAAAATAAAATCAATGGTAAGTGTAGACTGACATCAATCGATGATGATAGGCATCAAAACAAGCACCCCACGATACCTCTCATTTCCCTAGCTAAAAAAACATAAAAATGAAATAAATTATAACTTTGTTATATATTATGTTTGCATACCACTCTCATTACCGTAAAAAAACATAAAAATAAAATAAATTATAACTTTTTCATATATTAGGTTTGCATTATTTATAAAAAAAAAATCTCATGGGCAACTGAGTTGCAAATAATCATGACTAAAAAATTTGGGGTGAAATTTTGGCCATGGACAAAATTAAGGGGTTTAATCTTTTGTTTGGGAAATTATTTTTATCATAGTTCATTCCTAATAACTACTCCAAATTTATTTCATAAAAATATTAGATATGGAGGTTAGCATGAGCTTATTTCTAGCTAGTCTAGAAAAAAATAAATAAGCCTACAACTTTCCATTCACCTCAATTTCTAAAAATGGATATTTTGGTAGCTATTTTTCCCTCCTCATTTGGATTAAAATGAGATTTTTTTTGTTGGCCACTATA
Source organism: Pinus taeda (assembly GCA_000404065.3). Classification (NCBI taxonomy): domain Eukaryota; kingdom Viridiplantae; phylum Streptophyta; class Pinopsida; order Pinales; family Pinaceae; genus Pinus; species Pinus taeda. The sequence continues at coordinate 13,398 of APFE030450687.1, read as the reverse complement.
TTGTGTTATTTGAATTAATTTAGAGATATGAGATCTCATTTATTGGTTTAACAGTATACTTTCCATTTTCTTAGTTTTCATATTCTTAATGGTAATAATAATAGTCATATGTAATATAAGATATTTGTTTGCAAACTATCATATTATTTGAAGTTAAAATTAAAGTTTCACCATACAGTCTTATAGGTAACTCTTCTCATTATTTTTGATAAATTTTTTACATTCCATTTTCTCGAGAATCCTTTCCCTATTGATTTTTTTGCTATTTTTGGGAAGTGTAATAAATTTTGGTTCAAAAGTGCTCAATTTCGGTTTTCAGATTTGAAGTTTTATTTCACTATTGAAAGTCCAAATTTTGGTCACAATATTTGAAATTAGAGCTTCATCATTATATATATTACCATATTCCATTATTATAATTTTTTTACCTAACTCTTAGAGTAGAATAAACTTTAATTTTTAATTTGCGGCAGACATACTGGTGGTGTTGTATTTATGTTCACTACATCAACCTCAAATGTTTTTCTCTATTTATTTAAGTCTAAATTTTTCTACAACACCTTTCTCATCCCTATTATTAGTTGGAATAGGGGAAAATTATTTCCCATGACTAAAATTTGAGGATTTAAAATTTTGAGTTGGTGAATTTTTATATCGTAATAATGATTAATAATGTTTATCCCAAATATTAAATTAACATTTTTATATGTTATGTCATTACTCACTATGAACTACAAGGTAAATCCATAAAAACAAGGCTTTCCCATTCTATATAATGACCAACATCCAATCGGCCTTCATTTTAGAGTCCATTTTTAGAGTCAAGGTTTTATGGCAATTATTTCTTACATTATTTTAATTCACAGGAACATTTTTTACTCTTTGATAGCATTTCAGTTTTTCTCGTTTATTTCCTTAGTGTTTTGTTAGTTTTTATGAGAAAAATTTCAATGAATAATTGAAGGCTTTATGGGATTTTATGGGTTGAAGGTAACTTATATACATTATATACCCATGCCTCTTATATTAATTATGTCTTCCTTATTGTTTTGTTAGTTTTTATGAGAAAAATTTCAATGAATAATTGAAGGCTTTATGGGATTTTATGGGTTGAAGGTAACTTATATACATTATATACCCATGCCTCTTATATTAATTCTGTCTTCCTTATTGTTTTGTTAGTTTTTATGAGAAAAATTTCAATGAATAATTGAAGGCTTTATGGGATTTTATGGGTTGAAGGTAACTTATATACATTATATACCCATGCCTCTTATATTAATTCTGTCATTTATACATGCCTATACCATTGGTGTATCAATTCTCATGCTAGTGCACCTAATTGAGGAGGAGATAATTGAGGAGGAGAAGATTGTGTTGTTAGTCCAATTCTAGAGTATCCTTTAATGTCTATAGGCATTTTTTTTTTGCATTTCTAGATAATTTTTTTATCTAATATAAATAAGTCAAATGATGGTTTTTAAATGATATCTTAGTCCTATTTTTCATGGTCTTCTAAGTTTTTTTTTTTGTTCATTATCTACTATTGCCCATGTGTTTCAATGATAAACAACAACTTTCTTAGACCAATTCCCATGATTCTTTTTTTGATATTCAAATAACATTGATCATATGATCATTCCTTTATTGTTTTCTATGTTTCATTATGTGTTCTAAATATTCACAAGGGTTACGTAAAAGGTCATGAAGATGCTCTCATTTGTTGTGAAGAATAAAATTTGTTGTGAAGAATAAAATTACGTGCATTCTTAACATATCACCCAACACTTCATTCACATGTTTAATCTGTCCATCGGTTTGTGGATGATATCCAATGATAAATTGAATTTGGGTCCCCAAACCCGAGAACAAAGATTTCTGGAAAGAAGAGGTACATTTCACATCCCTGTTACAGATCACCACTCGTGGTATACCATGAAGTTGAAATATCTCTTTCATAAAAATATCAGCAATTTCAATTTTTTTATACATGGATTTTACAGGTATAAAGTGAGTTGTCTTATTTAACTTATCCACCATGACTATGATGGAGTCGTTCAATTTTCTTGTTTTGGGAAATCTTGTTATAAAATCCATTGTAATAGTATCTCATTTCAATTCTAGAATGGGGAGAGGATGGAGCAACCAAACACAATGTTGGTGTTTCACCTCAACTTGTTGGAATTCCAAGAATTTTGCCAAATATTTGGTGATGTCTCTCCTTATTTTGGGCCAAAAGAAGTTTCTTTTAATTGTAGAAAACAATTTTTGATATCCGGGGTGGGAAACATACGTGCTCCAATGAAACTCATCTAACATAAATTGTTTAACATAATTCTTGTTAGGAATATATATTCTACCCTTAAAATTTATAAATCCTTCATTGTTTAAAACATAATCATATCTTCTTTCTCATTTCTATGCTTTATTAGCTCGCTGCCATAAAAATGTACATTCAGAGTCATTGTGGACATCTTTTTCCACTTTCTCTAAGAAGTTTTTTCCACCCGACTTTACTGGACTTCATATATATAATATAATTTCCTACTCAATGAATCAACCAATCAGTTGTCCTTTCCTATAAATTTTTTAATATCGAAGTCGAATTCACTCTGGAAAGTAGTCCATCTCATTTGATGAGCATCCAAATGCAGTTGGGTAAAAGAAATTCGTTCAAGTACTATGACATGTCATTAGAAAAAATTTCTTACCCAACAAATAATGTCGCCAAACCTTAAAAGAATACACTGCAGCAGTTAATTCCAAATCATAAGTGGAATATCGCTGCCCATGGTCATTCAGCTTGTGGGATTCATAGGCTATGACCTTCCCATCCTGAATCTGAACCCCCTAACACCTTCCTGACATGCATCTGTGCAAACAGTGAACTCCTTTTATGGGTGTAATACTCTTAAAACAAGAGCATAAGTCAATAATTATTTGAGGCGTTCAAAACTTTGTTGAAACTTTGTCGTCCACTTGAAAACATCTCCCTTTGCACCTTTGAACATTAGGACCAAAATCACATCGTAGATTGAGCTTTGTTTGGTACATTACAACATATCAAACCTCTGAAAACATTCATTGAATAGGATGTTGAAATCTGTTGAACGATCACATAGAGCAGAACATCCACCTCTTTCACAAGCAAATTCCAAATCCTTGGTTATTGATGAGCCCATGTGGATGATGCTAGGGTGGTTAAGATTGACCATTAATCAAAAATACATACTTATTGTTAATGTTAATAAGAGTTGAGAATTCAAACACTAAAAAAAATCACTAAAAATATCTCTCCATAAATGAAATCATGATAAATAAAAAAATATCTATGCATAAATGAAATCATGATAAATAAACAGAGTAGTAATTTATGTGATTAAAAAGAAGGAAAGTTAATTTTTGTTTGAATTTAGTGATTATTTAAAAAAAAAAAACCAACCATAAGAGTGTTTAAAGAATTTTTTAAATTGTGGAAATGGATTTATCAACATAAAAAATTACGTGGCACACAAATCTTAAAGCTTGACAATCCTAAAGCTTGACAATGGTAACCTAATTTCATAAACTTTCAGTGAGATTGTTGTGAACGTCTTCCCATAATTTACACTATTTTCCTAGCAAAAACCAAACTTATGCAGGAAATTAGATTTAAGTCATTCATTTACTTATCTCTGTTGTCTTTATGCCACATGTGACAGACCGAGGAGTTAAGGTAATAAAGGGAGTATTAATTTATGTGATTAAAAAGAAGGAATGTTATTTTTTGTTTGAGTTTGGTCATTATTTTTTACAAATTCCAGCCATAAGAGTGCTTAAATCATTTTTAAGTTTGTGGAAATGGATTTATCACCATCAAAAACCTGGAAAACCAGAATTCCTAAAGCTTGACAATGATAACCCATATTTCAAAAAATTTCAGTGAGATTTCTGGCAAAATCTTCCTAGAATTTCCACTATCTTCCTAGCAAAAACCAAACTTATGCAGGGAATTAGAATAAAGTCGTTCCTTTATTTAGCTTGAAAAAGCGAGGAGTCAAGTTTACCTTTTTTACTGGTTAGACCTGTGATTGTAGGTCCAACTGATCCTCACCAATATAGGCCTGTCACTAATTTCTTAATGTATAACAATAGATCAACCCACCAATCGGTGCATTTCTTTGATAAAATTAATACAAAAATTTAAATGCTTTTTATCTTTAGAAATTAATACATGTATTATTGGTGTACTTCCAGTTGGACGAACCATATGATAAATTTTCCTTATATGTTTTATGAATATAATGCTAAGTGAATGATTTTCTATTTTTATTTTATTTTATTTGGTTTTCCATGTGTGGTGAATGATTATTTTCCTTAATAGTTTTTATAAACTAAATACATTTGGGAAACAAATGGATGAAGAATTTCACAACAAAACCTACTTTTCTATTAAAGACAAAGGAAAAACTTTCAACATTATTTGGAATGTTATAACAACAACTAAATTTTCTTTATATTTCAGCCACACTTCAGGGGGAATTGCTAGAAATGACCAGAGTCTTCCAAGTAGCCTTCTCTTATAGGATATAATTAATTTAGTTTTAGTTTGTTTCAGTGATGATGTTGTTCTAATGGTTTCCTCTTGCAGTTTTTGTTCCTAATCCTGGATCTAGTTCATGATCCCTCTCTCCAACTCATGATATAACTCAAAAGCCATAACCTAAGACAGATCCCTCTCCAAAAAGTAGGAGTTATACACAGATTCCTTTCCAACAGTTTGGTTATAGAGAGGGTTTCATTTGTACGAGAAGGCATAGTGAGAAGCATAGTTCCTCCCAACCGTGCTCATCTTGTGTTACGGAGAAAAAAATAAAGAGGATACACACCCTGCATTGGAAATTGTTGTGCCATCCACCCACTTTAAGATTTCAAAAATTAGGTCACCATCCAAAGCCATGATCCCTAAAAGTTCTTGAGAATTCAATGAAAATGCTAATGTAAGTTGAAATGTCACTTGTGATGCTTTCCGCTTGACCAAAGAATTGAAATTCAAACCGAATACTAAAGTTGAAATGTCACTTGTGATGCTTTCCTCTTGACCAAAGAATTGAAATTCAAACCGAAGACTAAGGGACGTAACATTCAAAAATCTACGCCCTTTTTTCCTTTAAAAGATACAAGGTTTACTGGATTTTCAGACCAGGGTCACACTTGGTTCATAAGCACTTTGAGAGGGAAAAAAGACAATGGAATTTCTGAACACGTTTACTTCTAGTCTAAAATATATAATAGTAGGATTCTTTCTGTGCAGAGGAGGCATCCAAATGATGGTTCCCTAGCCTCTCCAATTTCCACCCACTTCAATTATGCTTCCCTGTCTAAAATTTGTATCTGACAAATGTTAATCCCTGGCATAGATTGACAACATTAACAAGTTTTGTAAATTGGAATAAGGAAAATGAATGTGCAGTGCCAGAAATATTTTTACTTTATCATTGGGACAGATTGTAAAGAAAATGGATTCCTGGATTTCACACACCGTGCATGTTTCTCTCGGTTGTAGTGTAGAAATAGATTTCTTAGAATATGGTGATGGTTTTGTCTACTTTGAAAGGGCATGAGGATTTAGGGCCTATATCTAGTGAAAATAAGACCATGTTGTTTGACATGATCAGCGGCAAGGCATGGAAATTATGCAATGTTTTTACGCAGAAGCACTCTATCAACAAGATTTGTATTGTTAATTTAATGTTTTTTGCATAGACTGGAAGTAAGTCATTCAAGTCATTCAAAAATAAATCAAATGTTGAAATGTATAAGACATTCAAAAATAAACAACTGTATTATACGATATTCATTAAAACACTACATTACAATGTTAAAAAACATAAAGATAAAAAACTTTAAAAAATTTTAAAACTCCTTATAGCATGTAATTATTAACAATAAAAATAATTAAAGAATGGATCGAATCCTACTAACCGAAGTACCCACAGCCACATGCAAAGTTAACTAAGAGAGATTGGAATGGTTGGATTTTTTAATTCTTAGTTTTTGTTGGGAAATATAAACCTTCTCATAGAATGATGTTTTTTTTTTTAATATTTTGTAAAATCAAAAAAATGTTGGAGAGAGATTAAGAATTTTACAATATTTAATAGTGAAATTAATGTGTAATGGTTATTTTGACCATAAAGTCTCACCAAGTAATACATAATAGAAAGATTTAAATGTTTTATTATTTTGACCATAAAATTTCATCAAGTAATACATAGTACAAAGATTTAAATGTTTTATTTTCAATTACATTTGTGTTTTAATGCAGGAGGAAAAACTGTTTGTTAAAGGAATACTTCGATACATTCTTTGCAGAAATAAAGATTGAATTCCTATTATTATAAGTTAAAATTAGGCCTCCTAAGTTCTAGCAAAATGCAAAAGTTATTGCAGGGTTGGTTAGGTGTAGTTCGGTTCTTGGTTCGCATAAAATTGAGTTGTCTGGGCTAAATCTTACTCCAAGGCATTAAATTTCTTGTAAAAATCAAGACATGAAGGAGTTACCTATTAGTGAGCATGGCTGCAAGCAAAGAATATTGACAGAAATGACAATACGGAGCACAAAAAGTCAAATCGTGACAACCCTGAATTTCTTGTAAAAATCAAGACGCATGCAAATCAAGACACATGCAAGTTACCTGTACATGTAATGTACAGGTAAGTTACCTATTGGGAATGTGGCTGTAATCAAGAATATTAGAAAAAATGGTAGTGCTAAGTACAAAAAGTTAAAATGATGGTAAATTGAAACAATGAAAGAAAATTAAATTATTTTAACATTCACTAGGCTAGAGATAGTCTATGGGACAAATTGTTTTTTGGTATCAACCCAAGAGTTGGTTGAGTTTTCTTTGAAGGCTTCACACTCTAGATGTATGTATCACTTGTGCATTCATATGTACTTTTTTTTATGCAAATAGACTGAGTGAGAGCTCTTGTTACTATTTTAAACTGACATATTACTTTTGGCTACTAAGCCAACCAATTTTTAAATTACTTCATTTTATAAATATTCATTCTATTGTGAAGTTCTCTGTAACTAGTTTCTCGATATCTATTTCTCTCTCTGTTCTATAAGCTCAAACTCATTCAATGTATGGTTATAGTTATTTACTTATATTTATAGATTGGATTTTTATTCCTATGGGGTAATTAAACCCATGAAGGTTGAACTCAGTCAATATATGGTTATAATTGTTTGCTTATATTTCTAGGTTGGAGGTTTATTCATATAGGGTAATTAAACCCCATATTGGAATAAGATCGTACACAAGATCCTAAATGAGCTCTTATTCACTCTTCATGTAAGTCTCCTCAAATTATCATTTTATTTTCTTTTCGAACAATGCAATTTAGAGTAGTTTGAAGGAGTATAGATGTTTGGCATAGTGTGCTCTATCACACGAAATGATTTAATTGCTTGTAAATGAATGGAAGGAGGAAGGAATATATGGACAAATTGACAAGAGAAAAGATAAAATAGCAATATGTTACAGTAAAAAATGATAAAGATAATAATTATGTTTTTGTTGAGAAATATAATAGTTAGTTATGCCTTAAGACATTTCTTTTGCAACATCTAGTACAATTGCTAGTATATATCTCTTTTAATAGATATATGATGACTTTATCCTAAGAATTACAACATTTTCCCAATCTGCATCATTTCTAAATCAAGGTAAATGTGCCACATAAAAAAATTGACTTTTTTTCTTTCACTATTCAATATCCCATAATATCCTTTCTAGCTTATGTTTAAAAAATGACTAACTGAATTAGGAAACTTCTAGTATTCTCATAGCTATTTTTGGTAGTAGGCTTCACCATGTACTCATAGAAGGTGTATATATATATCTATAAGTTTTTCCTCCTTTAATTGTTTCAACATCTAGTTAAAACATGATATAAAGGACTCGCATTTATCTCTTGAGATATATATTTCTTGCTTTAGAGAATTTTGGGTTAGGGTTATTAGGTTCATACATTAATATATTTTATTATCTAATTAGAAAATTTGATGTATCTTCATAGTCCCTTAATCATTTTTTAGTTATATTCCATGGCCCTTTTTTATTCTTTCTTTTCCAATCACTTGTTTTTTAAACTCTGGAAATAGATGTTTCAATTTTTCCATTACTTCGTCAACATTACCATTGCATCTATGGTTGAATGAACCATATATATTGCCCAAGGTTTTGTTTTAGCTTTGGTAGTTAATTGTGTTGATGAACCAACAAAGTGAGCTTATCTCAAGGCAACTATATTTTGTTTTATATTTATCACCATTTCTTGAGCCTCCCACAAATTCTTCAAGTGTTTCTCCATTAGGAAAAATTAACTCTTCATTGGATGCATCTATATAAGAAATAAGGATTGTAGCAACTAAACTTTAAGTTTCTTTAAGAAAATTTTAAAATTTGTGATCAAATATCTTGATGAACTCTTTGATGGTCTCATGGAATTAGATATGCAAAGACAATATGCTAATTTCCCTAGAACAAAAGTTTCATATAATTTTTGTGTTTCAATTATTTTTATGGATAAAAGTGTATTTCTTGCATCAATTTTTTTTAATCATTTTCCCTTTACTTTTTTTGGGCACCTTTGATTTGCATACCTCATGTATTTGGTAAATGCGCATTCATATAGTGATGAACAACTTTCCCAATAAAAGGAAAAACATAATTAACATTCGTAGTCAGGTGTGCTTGAGTTTTAAGCTCTCATGAGAGAATTTAGTTCCATAGATTGACTCTACCCATGTGTTCTCCAAGACTGAAATAAATTCTTTGAACATGAAGCTAGGAATGATTATATGGAAAATACTTCCCTTATAATGGAGTGTCTTTCTACCTTTTCCAACATCTTTCTAGCCTACATAATTTAAATGTAAACTGACTATTCCTTCATGCTTGCATTAACTAGTGGTAGTAACTCAGTACAATGAGAAAATCAATCAAGTTGATGATGATATTATGAATAAACAATATAATGATCCCAATAACAAATAAATAACATGATGAATGAATGATATATGCCTACTTAATGTTGTTAATTTCCAACTCTAGTGGAATCATCAATCATAAAAAAACATAAATGGAACCCATTATGGATGGGATGCCATTATTCACCATTTCAATAAAAACCTATGTCTATTCTCCATACTCCAAAATAGATATCGCATGTCTCTATGTACTACTAGCTCCCAAATTTTGGACTAGTTGGGTTGCTAATTCTATTGTCACATGCATACTCTCAGAATGCACGTCCTTATGCCATCATCAATAATTTCTCCTACACTCACCACATACTCATACACAGCTCACTATTGTCACATCTAAGAATCTAGTGTTGTGCCCCTCCTACATAGGACCATAAACACACCCAACTCCAATAGAGTCGTCCCCATACCATGCTCATTCTAAGGTCCTCCAAGTGAAGTTGCTCTAATAAGTCACCTAGATTCTCCATACCTAGGTCAATGAGGATAGCAAAAAACTTGTGAATCATCAAATCAGTCATGAAACCCTCTCAAGGTCTCTCAATTCTTGCAACATCACCTCAAGGTGCTCTACCGAGTTTGATTCATATCCATCTCCTACCCTTGTTCAAAGCACTCCACTCTTGCGGTCCAGATATGAAAAAAATTGAAGCCTTCATGACTCAACTAAACCACTCCCCAAGTGTCTTACACCAATGTCTCACCACAGATGAAAGGACTTGTAATCCATTTGAATCAAGGATGCACTTGATCCATCTAGGTCATTTGATCCAAGCACATCAACAAGTTAGATATCCTTTAAGACTATACTCGACCATGTGAAGGCTCTCCTAGTCACTACCACAGATCAATCAATTTGTTATCTCATGCATCATCATCCCATTTCTATTGGTATTGAAGGTAAATGATGACAGTCAATTATATTGAATGCCCTAAAAGCGAAATAGAAAATTATAATAAGCGCTCTCTCTACGATCATTGTTTTTTAGGATAAAGTTATAAGATTACTTAAAGTACTACTTACCGAGTATCAAAGAATCCACCTTAAATTCAAATTCAAATTCAAAGCTAAACATCCCAAATTTGCAGAAACGTGGATACATGACGGGGATGTGAAAAGAATTTCTTAAAAAGCATCTCAATCTTTTTGGTGAAGAAACCAAACTTATGTGCATTGGAATTTCAAGAAAAGCATCCACCGTTTTTTTGAAAACCCAATTTCTTTGCACGGGAATTTCAAGAAAGCATCTCACTTTTTCTGTTATAGACGTTGTTATGTACGTTGTGGTAAACTGTGATCCGCTAACCGAGACATCTGGAATCTTTATGCACGATAACTTCAAAAAAAAATCGTGTTAGGCGTTTTTGTTATAGACGTTGTGGTAAAGCGTGATCCGCTCCACCTTTATCGGATCACACCTTTTTTGAGATAAAGGATCCATGGCCTGGAACCTTTATGTGCGGTGCACAAGTTCAATCCAATAGTTCGAAGTTCTTTGGTTCACATCCTCGTCTTATATCTATCATTTGTATTTGCTCTTCTAATAAACCAGAGAAAACATTTCCAATTCTATCTATCATCTGTATTCAATCGTGTGGTCCATACTCACCTCCCTCTTTATGTTCGTCTTCGTTTCACAACACAGCCTTCCATTGTTTGGGAAAAGCTGATAGGTACTTAGAGTACCATCTCCATCTTCCAATCCATACGTGTTGTGATGCCAACATTGCCAAACCTAACCGTTAATTCCTTTGCAATTCCTCCTTCGTCGTTGTTTTTATCAACGGCCGAAGTACAGCCCTTGAGGAAACTGAGATCTCGATTTAGTCGTACTTATGTGCAGACGCTAGTGACGGAGATCAACCGGCGACGACCAGGAAATCAAAATTAGGTTATGATATTTTGATATTACTATTTCCAGAAGCAAAAGGCTTTATTTCAGAGGTACAATTCTTCGAGGGTTGATCTGTACGCGAGAATGAAAGATCTTTGAGTTTCAAGCAGCTGTGGCGATTCCTATGAGATACAGGCGTATCATATGACAATCAAAGCACATTGTTTTGATTTATGGTTAACTATTTATATAATGCTTTGTTGAGGGTTCCGGCCAATTTCCACTCAAAAATTGAACCAAGATCACCACCAGGGTTGGTACTTCGAATGCAAAATTCGTCATCAACGGCCACCGTGTGGCGCTCAAATAAACCAAGATTTTCTCATTTGCATGTGCCTATGAAATTTCAGCAACCCAATTCGGGTACATACCTGGACGATTCCGATCTTGCAGCTAATTGTGCCCCATTGGGAATTAAAAAAAATTCTATATCAAGAAAAGGTGCGTTCTCTGGTTATTTTCTGTACTGATTGAAATAATTATTTACCTCGCAGTAAATCATATTTTTTTCATGTATTGATTTCTTTTCCGTCATTGTATACCATGATGGTTTATCTTCCATGGCAGAGATGGCTTCGAATTTGTCGAACTCACCATGCGCTGCCTTGAAATTCCTAAGAAGAAAGTGTACTTCATAGTGTGTATTTGCGCCTTATTTTCCTCCGCAAGAACCTCAAAATTTGGCCAACATTCACAAGATCTTCGGAGCAATCAACGTGGCCAAAATACTCAACGATTTGGAGCCCCATCAGCGGGAGGATGAGGTGAATTCTCTGGCATATGAAGCCGAAGCTCGTTTGAAAGATCCTGTTTATGGGTGTGTTGGAGCGATCTCCATGCTGCAGAGATAGGTGCAACAGCTACAGAAGGAACTGGCGGCTGCTCATGTGGATCTCCTTCAGTACAGCTCTGTAGCGGAGCCTGTTCTTAATCTACATAGTTCAAGCCTTGAAGATGCCAGCTTATTCCAGAGTTCACATGATTCATGCCACAACTAGGAAACAACAACATCAAAATTTAATGGAATTCGCTAATTCTAGAGAGGAGCGACAGCTGAATAAAGATCCGCTTCTAGAATTGGCCTTGAGAATCATGCCTATGCACTATATTCTTCAGCCAGGCCTGCGAGAGATGGCGGTAGCGGTAGTCGAATGAACTTTTTGTTTCATTTTTTATTTTCTTGTGTATGTCGATGTGTGGCTATGACTCTCTGTCAGTTCTTTTATTTCTGTCTATATTGTCTCTGTTGTTTCTTTCTATATTGTGTTTGTGTTGTTTCTGTCGATATTGTCTGTGTGGTGTTTTTGATAGACAAGAGCAATAAGATGAATGAAGAGCATTGTCTCTGTTGTTTTTTTGTCTATATGGTCTCTGTTTTGTTTTTGTCGATATTGTCCCTGTGTTGCTTTTCGTTGTTTCTGTCTATATTGTCTCTGTTTTGTTTTTGTCGATATTGTCTCTCTGGTGCTTTTGATGAAGAAGAGCAATAAGATGAATGAAGAGCATAGTTGTTTCATCATTTGCAATTTCATTGTATTTGCTTCATGTTGTAGATGTCGACGTCTTGTCTACCGCACTATGAATTTATGCCTGTCGTTCCTGTCGTTTCTGTTTGTCTATATGTCTCTACCTTGTAGCTTTTGATAAAAAATGAGCGGATCTAAATTTGACCAAGAAGATAAGCGAAAAGGGATGCATGGATGATATTTGATACGACCATTAGTTCCTGTCGTTTCTGTTTGTCTATATGTCTCTACCTTGTAGCTTTTGATAAAAAAGGAGCGGATCTGAATTTGACCAAGAAGATCAGCGAAAAGGGATGCAGGATACGGCCATCACAGTTATTTATTTTATATTCATATTGATATTTATGATTTATTTTTTGGTTTTGGTATCATAGATTAAAATAGAATTTTCAATTTTATTGTCTTTTATGTCTATTGCATCTCCTCTTTCACTACCTACCTTGTCTAATGTTAATGTTTTTAAATTTTTGAATCTTTATACTTTGTTATTTGCTCCCATCTTTATGCTCTTTCTCCCTCCATTTCATTAATCTCATTTTTCTCTCTTCGATCTTTTTTCTCTGCTCTGTTTGATAGCAATGTTCTTCGTCATAAAACCTCTATAATGTCGTTAGTATTTTGTCTAAATGTTGTCTCTCAAACTCTTGTGAAACATCAACTCTATATCATTCCCTATTTCACCCCTTAAGTTGTTTTTGAGCTATTCCAACACTGCATTTTATTCTGAATTGATGAATCCTTTCCAACCTTTAGAAATTTCTGGACTCCTCCATATATCTTCCCTATATGCTTTAACTTGTTAAGACGTAATTGCTTCTCACAATCTTCATCATTCGGAAGAGAGATTTCTCTTTTTATTCCATTTATTTATCTTTCAACCTCAAGTTACTTATTTTAAATTATTTTCTTACATATAAGTATTTTAATATTTATATAA
>APFE030450686.1:0-15883 GCA_000404065.3 Pinus taeda | reverse complement strand
CTATTCCACTTGGACCCCCAACATTATCTCTTTCAGTTCTTCAGTTTTTTTTAATTGTAGCACAGTTTACTATTTTTCGCAGTTTTTTAGGTCCTCAACTTCCGAGGTTGTTTTGAGGCCCTAAATGACAATTTTTTAGGGGAAATGGAGAGATTGAAAAAGCACCAATCTAGTTTTCTATGTTGTTTATGACCTCTTCTTCGATATCTTTGAAACGAGGTATTATGATAGCCACAAAAAGATCTAATGCCAAAGTTACGACCTCAGGAAATTGATGTACCAATTTACCCAAACGGGGCCCATAGTTTTTGTGCTTCATCTCCTAGGGTCAGATTTTTGGATGTTTAGGGTTTTCGATTGTTTCTCAATAATAAATAGGTCTTGGAGCCTCATTGTAACACAGTTAAGAGGCATATAGTTGCCAAATATCTTCTCGAAGATAAGATACAATCGTCCGAGCTAGTTTATTTCCATTATGTTTGTAAGCATAATTTAGTATTCTGATATTAATGAAATTAAGTGTTATTTCTATTGTATTTTTTTATTTATGGTTATATATGTAATTTGTTGTGTTCTTGTTTAATTTCGGATCAGTTTCCTCCTCTCACTGTGGTGTGGAGTGTAGGGTTTCTGGCGAGGATGACCGGCTGGTAGAGTGCATAGTTGTTGGTGACATGGTTCTGGGTCTAATTGGGTGAACCTTAGTGTTGATTTGGGTTTGTCTCGAGATTTTGGGTGATGACACAACCATCAGCATGAAGTCAGTTTTGCACTCCTCACACGCTCCTGTGCTAGCAAAGACAGAATTGCCCCGACTTAAAGAGGGGCCAAGTCTGCCTAATGGATTCCAGGGTGGCGATGTGGGAATTGGTGTTGATATCATCAGCGAGGGTGCGAAAATTGTGCGTGGCAACGTGCGCTGGGGCCGTGGAATACATGGTGGGAAAACATCTTTGGTTGGTCCTGTGGGTGGTAGGGGTTGCAAGATCCTAGCTTAGGGTGACAATGGAGTAGGAAATAGGAGCAAGGGCATTGGTCTTGGCCAAGGTCTGAAATCACGAAGGAGGAGCGAAAGAATGGGAAGTATCAGCTCAAGTTAGACGTGTAATAGTTGGTCGAATTAGGAGAACTACGATGCAACGAGAGATGTTCCAATATATCATGGACATGTTGGCATCTCAAGACAAGGTTCGAAGGGAAGAACACAAGACAATCATGGCCAAGCTAGAGCAAATCCATTAATTTCATTTCCATGTTTGTGAACGAATTATGGTTGTTTGGAGTGGCCAAAATCTGTTGACAGAGAAACTCGAAAAGCTAGAAGCTTGGCTTGCTCACTTTGAGCAACATGTGAACTGCCTATACTATCGACCTCCTCCTCCAAGAACGGGCCAGACAATCCTTCTTCAACCATTGTTCATCACTGAATATGGTAATCGATGTCTTTCTAATTCTTTTTGTTTTTTGGTATGTAAGGCCTATAAGGCTCACTTAAATATTTTGCTTTTTTTTTTCTGTATCATGGTAATAGCATTGGTCAAGGAGTGAACCCACATGCATTTTGACATCTTTTTATATGCCTTTTGAGTAATTAAAAAAAATCAACTTAAAAAAAATTAAAATTCATATAAAAATTCAAATACAAATTCACATTTTATATATATATTATAATTATATATTATATAGTTAATTTTAATTCTAAAATTTTTATTTTATTATATATATTCTAAATACAAATATTCTCTATTTTAAACATATATTCTTATTCTACGTTGATAATAGATTATTATTTAAAGCATTGGTTTTCTAATTATTATATATAATTTTTATTATACTATATATTATATAAATAACAATTCATTCTAAAAAATAAAAATATAGTAAAAATACGAATTATTACTTATTAATAGTCACTTAAAAAACAAAATACCAAATTATTTCTAATTTTAATATAACTTAAAAAATAATAATATACATTTTGATTTAATTTAAAATAAAGAATTTAAAAAAATAAAATAAAAGTTATTAACCAGCAGTGAAGTAAGTAATATGCATGTGTATTCTTCAACGCCATCTCATATGCCATGCGCTTTCCAACGACAAGAAGTGGTACGCTATTGGAGCGCTGAGAACTGTACACATCTTAAAGTTGGACACCGCGTGGAGTTCGCGTGCGCTGGCATGGAGTTAGAGTTAGAGTAAGAGTGGTATAGATATAACTAGCAATTGTCCCAAAAGATACAAAGAGAGGCCGATAGGATTATTAAATTAGAATTGTTGAATTTCTCTAGAAGAGATGTTGGTTCAAGTCTAACGGATGAGCAATTTGAGTTGGCTAAACGTCTTCTAATTGTTTTTTTATTATGGTAAAATTATATTGATAATTCATTGGTTTTTCTTTCAATAGCTTCACAGGAATTTGAAGAGCAGGTATAGAATTGCTTTGTGGGATTTTATATTAAAATCACTGATTTGTAGATATATACTCAATGAAATGTTAATTGGTTGAAACCTTGCACACATGTTTGATATAAGCAAATAAGCCGAAAAGGTTGAAAGGCTTAATTGGTTTGTGGAAAACCTCGTTTTCTTGGACTGGATTATTGTGCAATTACTTTTCTTTAGATGTTTTGTTTATATCTATATATGAACACTTTGAATGTCTTATTTTATTTTAGAGTAAGTTAATTACCCAAAATTAAGAAACCTCTATAGATGGCCAAGCATCTACAAAGCTTTCTAGTGACCAAGGCAATAACCACCATGATTATCCCCTACCATTTGACAATGTTTCTCTACCCAACCAGTTTGAATACTTAGGGAGGGAGAAGCAAGCCAATTACACAAATAAATTGCCTTTGGAAAGAATTATGCACATACATAGAGCAAAATCCAAATACGCTACCAAGAAGAAAGAAAGTTGTCCACACAAATCTGTTAAATGGATCCACTTTGTATGCTCGTTCAAAGTGAAAATAATGAAGAGTGGTTTATATGTAAAGGCAAAGAACTGAAATGTATTTCAATAATGAAGAAATAAATCTCACGTTTCTGGTCTCATGTAATGAAAAATGGCTTCATGTAAAGAAATAAACATTAAAAATTAAGAAATCTTGATGAAAATTTAAAAAAATATAAATACTCATTTGTTTAAGTGGAATGCATTTGTAGACATGATTTGTATTGTTTTTTTTTTTGTAAATTTGTCTACTCCTATTATTATACAAAAATATTACAACGAGGCCGGCCTCAAAAATCTCTCCATACTGACTATGGATTTAGCAGTGCTTTTACATTGGAGGGTGAAACTTCCCTTTGAATCTGACTTGACAAATAACCGACAGACTATTGATAACTGACCGACAGACTATTGGTAGCTGACTAATCCCGTCTGTACCAAAAACTACCTAGAAAGTAATACAAACAGAGGTAGAACAGCAAGCATGGTTGGAATTGGAAATAGACTTTAACCTGAACATAGCTAAGCCATACCATAACCTTATCAAAAACCTCCAAGCAAAGAAGGCGGAGACCTGAGTCTAGCGAACATACATCAGTGAGCAACGGAGGTGATCGCCTGTTACCTTGGTTGGACCAAAAAGACGCGAAGGCGAGCTCATATGTCCACAGAGGTAGAAGGTTGCTCCTCGACAATCTTGCATCCATACTGGTCTGAAGCGCTAGAGTCTAAATGTGGAACAACATCTTTAACTGGCTCGCTTGGACCCGCAACCGCATCAGAGGTCTCCGCGGGCTGAATTCCTTGACAATGAACATGAGATGGTTGCCTAAGCTCCGAAGAGGCTCCAAGTGGAGCTGAATTGTCGCACTTTTCAATCTTGACAGACACAATATAGGTGGAATTGTCCAGGGAACAGGGGATGCGAAAGTGAGTGGAGGGATGAGTGTTGTGCGCACAGGCCGCTGCACGAGCCCTCCCTCTGCCTCTTCCCCTGCCTCTCCTTGTAACTGGGGATTCAATTTCTTCGGAGGAGGAGTCCGTGGTATTGGAGGAGCGCTGTTGGACAACCCTCCCTCTGGAACCACCCCGAGACCCTCCCCTTCTGCTAATGAGACAGAGCCGTTCACGCGGCATTCTGAAATCCCAGGTGGGGTGACGCTGGAGCAAGGAAAGCACCGAGAGCGGAGTCTCAGTGAGCCAAAAGGGCACAGAGAGCCGAGGCACAGTGAGCGGAGGCACACTGAACCAAGAAGGGACAGCGAACAGAGGCACAGTGAGTAAAGGCATCGAGAGCCTTAGAGGAGAGGCTATAGAAGCACAGAGGGGCGTAGTGAGTGAGGGCACAGAAAGCCACCAAGGGATGTCAATAGAAGCACCGAGGGGCGCAGAGATGAAACTCAGGTAGTGACCACGATAGAAGGGAGAGCCAAAGCTGGTAAACCTGTGACAGAGGACACGACTCCCAGAGGCAGAGACATACCTTCTGTGCTGAGGGCCGAGGCCGAGTCCCCTGAGACCACTGCCGAGTCCTGTGAACAAGCAGCGACCAAGACAATCGATGCAGCCGAAGCCAAGACTTCAAATGAGATAGAGCTAGCGGAGGCTGGCTCTTATAATGGCACATTGTGGCGCCCAAAGCAATAACCAGAACACAGCAGAAGGTCTGCAACCAAATCGTCAGAGAAACGACTTGCAAGAGCTCCATTATGCTGCAGACGGCGAAATGCAGCAAATATTTAATAGTTGCATTCAATATAAACTTACGGGGATGGCATGCCCGCCGATTAACCTTACAAGTGGCGGGTCTGAGCTGCCACTTGCCCAGTGGGAACGCCGCCATTGTACCATTCACCTTATTTATCACCCGCAGCCGGGGGACATGATTTGTATTGTTAAGACACTCCTAAGTGTTAATTTGTTGGTTTAATTTTTTGCCTTACCATGGGAAATTGAATATTAACATAGTTGAAGAATTGTTACGGATAATTTTAGATTTCCACGTCATTTTTGGTCTGGGAGAGAGAGCATTGATAATTTGTTGCAGTGATCATATGTATGTAATTGATGTTTCAATTTGTTATAACTATCATATCATATGTATTTATTTTTATTTTTTTTACAATGTACATATTATTCAAAAAAAAATTATGTGTATAGCTTTTCAAATTTTGATTGTTTTTTGAGATTTACGAGCCTTAATTGATCTTTCAATTTTTTACAATGTACATATTATTCAAAATAAATGTGTGCATAAATTTTCAAATTTTGGTTGTTTTTTGAGATTTACAAGCCTGAATTGATCTTTCATTTTTTATTTTTTTTTTACAGTGTACAGAGTAATAGAAAGAAATATGTGTAGCTTTTCAAATTTTGATTGTTTTTAAGATTCATAGGCATTAACCAAAGCTCAGGGAAATAGAACACTAAGAGGCCTTAGATACGAATAGGCATCATTTTCTTGCTGCAAAAAGTTTGGGAAATATGATAATATGTTTAGTTAAAGATAACTTGAATTAGAGTTGTCAATACCAGCATAAGGAAATTTGTTAAATAATAGGTCAATGAAAAAATTGACATTATCTACTCCATTCAATTAGATAGGTGTGAAATGAATCCAAACCCCGAAGTAGCAAACTTAGTAGATTTTATTATAGATTTGAAGAGGAGAAATGATGATAGATCTTGTATAGAATTGGTATGGTAGATATTTGTACAGGTTCAAGAAGAGTTACAAACAGGGAAATAGCATGAGGTACAAGGACAAAACACGTGCACCAAATTAAGTCCTTTGGCGTTGTCAATCAAGTGATTCTACAATTGAGGAAAGAGCATTATCCCATATAAGGTACATGCATTAAGTTCAACCTGGACAAGATAAGATCATGTAGGATTTGAAGGAAGTTTGGGGAAAATGCACATGAGGTGGAGTAACCAAGAGTTTGATATTTCACTTATTTTTTATGATGTGAACTTGCATTTATGGAAGGAAGTGAAAATAACGCAAATGAAATATAAGAGAGTGTTTAGATCGATTGAATGAAGTGAATGCCAAGAAAGAAGCTAGAAGATATAGAAAATATTGTGAAGAAAGGAAATTTTAAAGATGGATTGTTCACTGTAAGTAATGTTTGATAAAAAGGAAGGCTAAAACCATTGACATCAACACAAAGGTACTTGAGATGTTGTATAAGAAATAATGAAGAGGAAAGAGTAGGAATGATGATGTAGAAATAATGAAGAGGAAAGAGTAGAGATGAGGATGTAGAATTAGTGTAAGGACGAACCAAGTTTTCCATATAAGACGAAGTTGGCATAGGAGAATCCATGACAAGTTTCATTATAAGCATAGAAATCATGTTATATAAGGAGATTATACAAGGTGAGAACCAAAGTGCAAAGATAAGATAGGAAGGAATAGTGTGGGTGCCATAACATTTATATGCATAGAAGCAAATAGTTATAGCATGCAATTTTGCTTAGAGGAAAAAATGCAACGAATATTTGGATAAGGTCAATAAATTATGTGTATAAAAATTAGGTGATTTATAGATCGAGTGCATAAAAAGATAATGAGAAAATGAAAGTGTGTAGATTAATGCTAAAAAAATATTGTATACACAAATTGGCATGAAAAATATAACATAGGAGGAAGCCAAACAAACATGTACAGAAAAATGAAGAATCAAAATTTAAGTTGAAGATTGATGAGGTGATGAAAAGATTGAAAAACTAAAAGTTAAAGACTACTTGAGATGTGCATGGAGTTGAAAGATTAAAAGTTGAATATAAATATTAATAGAGATAAAGTAAATTATATGCTAAAATCAATCAAATTTAAAAATTAAAAATTGAAATAATATATGAACCATAATTAGTGGTTCGAAACCAGTTAACCTAAAAAATGTCTATATAATTTCTCAAAAAAAAACTTTTTTTATAAGTCATAATGACAGACTACTTTAAACCAATTAATACAATTAAGTAATATTTATTAAATATTAAATGATTATGAATTTTAATATTTATTATTTCCTATTTAAATTATCTCTGATAATAATAATAATAATAAAATATAATTTAAATTATAGTTTTATATAATTTTCGAGACCTTTTGACTGCGAATACGAGGACCCGAAAACATTTCAGATCAGATGGAATCTTCCCCTCCTTATACAGTGCAAATTGTATGAGCATTATCTTTTGCAATACCATTTCCATCTATCTACAACGCATATCTATTATTTCTTGTTACAGACAATGGCTAACGGTGGAAATAAGGACAGGTCTCTAATTGTGGAGTCTACTCAGTCAAACTTATATCACCATTTGTCTTACTATCTTGATGAAAAAGACAGGAAGGCGTGTGCTGTGTGCTTTCAAATGGTTGCATATGAAATCAAATCTTACCTTTCTTTTACTAAAAATTAGAATATAATAACCCTGTAAGTTGAAATAATGTAAACAACTTGCATGTGTTAGAAATTTTCTTTATGGAACTCGAATTTAGTGTTCATTTTGTGCTTGTAATCTTTGGCGATGGCTCTCAGCTCCTTGGCCAAAATTAGAGGCCCGCAACAAAAAACCCTTGCATTCAACCAACGTTAATATAAGTAGGTGATTCTCAAAGGAGCCATAATTCCCTACGTTTGTCAGAAATTTTGAAAGCTTGACTTACCAATTCTGGCGTCTTTGTCTTTATTAGCAGAAGAAACTTTTGAGAAAACCTATTTCCAATTTGGATTGGAAAAGTGAGCCTTGACCTGTAGACCAGCGGATGTTACAACCAATGGCTTCCTACAGCCCCCAGGTAATGTAATACTATAGAGATAATGGGAAATATATATATATAATATATATATATTATATAATGTACTTGGTTCCTGAGAGAATATCGACTCCAGCGTTGGCATGATTCAGAGCTTGCATCGTTGTAATTAAAGCCAACCTGACATCACCTTATTCATATACGCTCGTCATATAGTTGTGCATTTCAATAGCAGCCTGGATTCACAAACATCCAACATTCGTTTATATTTTTCAATTCGGCAAAATTTGGTATTCGTTTATATAACCCTGTCGTCCATCTCTGCTATTTCGTTCATGACCCCCTTGAACCAGTCGGAGGACCCTTGCTCCCTTGTGACCCAGTGGAAATAAGTGTTCGTTAGACCCCAGTCCTTCCTTTTCCTTTTGGAAGCAGAATCTGTGATTTTCATGTGATTTAACATGTCTTTGAGAATGCTTATGAAGGGAGTAGAGCTAATTTCGAACCCTATCAACAACAGCACATCATATTTCTTGTAATTTTGTGTCGGAACCTCCATTTTCTTTCAAAGATATGTGATTAGAACTTACAGCCGACAAAGAAACTTCACGCTCCGCTCTCAGAAGTCTGCTTTTTTCCTCCATTGTCTTTCAAAGATCTGTTATTAGAACTTACAGCCAACAAAGAAACTTCAAGCTCCGCTCTCAGAAGTCCGATTTTTCCAGTTGTAGGGGCCTCCATTGTCTGCAAAGTTCTGTGATTAGAACTTACGGCCGACAAAGAAACTTCATCTTAAAGCTAAAGGAAATAAATTAGTAATCACCTGCGAGAAAACTCTTTTCATCTCCTGTGTCCAGTCTCCAACTGTTCTGATATGCACGCTAATGTGTTCATCATCAGGAGCAGAGGTGATCGAGAATGGATTCTTGCACGTAGAAAGTTCAAAAAAAAAAAAAAAAAAAAATTCTAATGTATGTTCTAAAATTACCATTCGAAAGGCGAGATCTTGGGGCACTGGAGAAATAAATAAATTCCACTCTTGTACTCGAAGCCTGTAGGTTTTGACATATGCAAAGCCAGGACGTTTCTGTGATAAACTACCACCTACAAAATAAATAAAGCAAATATGTTGATTGCACTTGCAAAGGATTTCAAGATACATATAATACAAGAAAATTGCATATTTGAAGTAGAAATTACATGACCTTGACAATATTGACAGTATAATTCCCTGCTCTGAATGCTCTCAGTGTGCGCTCGCCGCAATATAAAACCACCTGAACAGCAATATACATCCAAATCTGCACGTTCAAATCACGTCAAAAATCAAGCCCTGAATTTTCTGAGAGGATAAACATCATCAAATTCTGAAGCAACTTGTTTATGTTTCTTTTCATTTAAGCTAAATTCTCAAGCATTTTAGAACGAAATTAGATATTCATTTCTTACTTTCAACCTTTTATGGAATAAATTTCGAGGCATTTTACTTCGAAGTTAGACATGTAGTTTAGAATTAACAGAAAACAAGTTGAAATGTCCTTATGATTTTCTCCCTCCAATCTCGCACGAAGAAAAGGTGAATGGAATGACAATGAGAAGCAGGTAAATCACGACAAATGCATGATGTGAATACCAGGAAGCGTTGAATCCGGTCAGTTTATCAAATTGTCGAGAAAGTTTCACTGAACTTCTTCTAAACCAGGTGGTTGCAAGAACGAAGGTAGTTGTTCTAGTAGTGAATGAGCCCTTCCAACACTTGTCTCCCACTCCCTTCCTCTTGTATTTTTGAGCTGTCCTGTGACGCCATTTTCCAAGCCCGAGTCTGAAGATGCAGAAAAGAAAAAGAAAAACCCTGAGATAACTCTTGCCAAACCGAGCCGAGCCCTGCCCTCAGCCCTCCTCCTACGCGGATAATTTCACCAAAGAGACCCCAAGCAGAAGAAGAAGGATCTCAAAAAAAAACCTAGTATATTTTGTTTCCAAACTCTCCGCCCATAACTAAAATTCCCACCATTCCGTCTGCTTGTAACTGAAGACCATGATGAATACAGTTAAACACATGTCAATGAGACTTTCCACACAGGTTTATATGACAGGACATGGAAAATAGAAATCAGACCTTGAATAAAATCATTGTACATGAAGAACACCGAGAAAACATTATGAATGAAAAATACCAGGCATCGGAATAGAACATATAAATCGCAATTCTAGATTGTTTCAAAGGGAGGTAAGTCGAATTTAGTCAGGGAACCCTCCCACAACATCTCCTATGATGTGCAAACATATTTCTAAGGAGTGGGTCATGTCCCCTGCAATAGGGAAAGGGAGAAGCGACTCGTCAAGGAGATGCAGTGTCAAGTTTATTAGGGTCGGGGGCACATCCCCTGGCAAGTTAGACTGAATAGAAAAGAAACAAGGTGATACTTACAGGATCATAGGCTTTCTGAAGAACAAGATCCAGAGCGTCATCTGTAACCAAAGCAACGCCTCTCTCTGCAAGACGAATTGCTACATTTTTCATCTGTAGTCTAGCAAATTTCTTGAGCTCATCATGAGAAAGAGGATCAAACACAACTATCTCATCAAGTCTATTCAATAACTCTGGCCTGAAATGTCTTCTAACCTGCAACAATATTCAAAGGCATGTCAAAGCACCGCAGCCAACGTCGTGATAAAATTATATGAAAAAGATGCATACACAGAGTCCAGGAATGCGTGTGCATACTTCTTGCATGACATTCTCTCTTGGGTTTTTACTGTTGTGTGGCCAGACAATGCAGCAAGCAAGTGCTCTGCTCCAAGGTTGGATGTCATGATAATGACTCTGTTTGAGAAACTAACAGTGCGACCTTGTCCATCCGTAAGTCTACCATCATCAAGCATTTGAAGCAAAGTGTTGGAGACTGAAGTGTGTGCTTTCTCAACTTCATAATAAAGAACAACATTATAGGGTCTTCTCCTTACTACTTCTTTCAGTTGCCCCCTTTCTTCATAACCCACATAACTGCCATTACAACATCAAATCATTTTAGTACATTACAACAACAAATCGAGCAAAAATATAAATACAACTATACAAAAAAAGGCGTCTTGTTGTCAACCAATTGAGTATCTGGCTATCAACTAATGTCAATTAGAAACATCTAGCTGTTCACATACCCAGGAGGAGCACCTATGAGCCTTGCAACTGAATGTTGCTCCATATATTCAAACATATCAATATCGACCAGCTGATTTTCATCATCAAACAATTGAGCTGCAAGAGCCTTTGCAAGTTCCGTTTTGCCAACTCCAGTGGGCCCCAAGAATAGGAAAGATCCAGTCGGCTGTTGAGGTCTTCCAAGTCCAGCCCACGATCTTCAAACAGCTTTGGCAACCGCTTGAACCGCCTCATCTTGTCCAACAACTCTTTCATGCAACCTGTCTGCCAGACCTATCAGTGGCTCGTTTTAATTCTGACCAAGTCTTGTAACAGGGCTACCAGTCCAACGATTCACAACCTGCATTCATCACATAGTTATGTATCATGAACATCAGACACTATAGCTCTCATTGGGTTGCCAACATAAATTCTGTCAATTATATTCGATGGAAGGTATGTATAGATACTTTGTTTCTTTAAGGGCCCTGTATAGTTTTGCAGCTTGTGCCACAGCCTTCCTACGCTTTGCTTTTTCCCAAGCAATCTGCAATTTCTCACATTCTTGCTTCAGTCCCCGGATTTCATCTACTCTCTTTTTTTCTTTTTGGTATTTCATTTTCAACGGTTGCAACTTATCTCTCAAATCATCAAGCTCCTTGTGAAACTATAAGAATCAGAAAAGAAAATGAGTTATTTAAAGGTTATGATACTAACGGTTCTTACCGACCAACAATTTTCACTATGTCAAACAACAGTGAACACCCCCCAACATACAAAGAATTTTCAATAGACATCTTTACATCAGAGAATCCCCATCATAATAAAAATGCCTTCTAGTTCCATTTCAATCCTAACTCTCTATTTTTATTACTACAATGCATCTAAAGACTCTTGTAATATTTTTCTTTTTATTGACAATGAGTCCATTGTTGGATTTTTTTAATTGATGTCGCGTTTTAAAGCCAAGTTGCCCCTGGTTTACAGAGGGATGTTGCAACTACTTCAACTGTGGTTGATCATGTTCCATATGTCATGATAAAGGCTGCAAAAGGTGCCAAGGTAATAATTAACCCCTTCTGTGCTCAGCATAAGTCTCGATATTGCACTAAAAAATGGTTATTTTAATTATTTTGTTGTGTTTTAAAGCCAAGTTGCCCCTAGTTTACAGAGGGATGTTGCAACTGCTCCAACTGTGGGTGACCGTGTTCCATATGTCATCATAAAGGCTGCAAAAGGTGCCAAGGTAATAATTAACCCCTTCTGTGCTCAGCATAAGTCTCGATATTCCACTAAAAAATGGTTATTTTAATTATTTTGTTATGTTTTATTTGGAGGCATAATTTACAGAGCGATTATGGATATAATGACTAATGTGTTTACTTGGGCTCAAGCATATGAGAAATATGAGGATCCAATTTACGTACTAGAGAATAACATCCCTATTGATCCACAATATTATCTGGAGAATCAACTGAGCAAGGTGAAAGACCAAAGCATCAACACTTGCAGTTTATGCTCTTTTTGAAAATTTCACCAATGTTTCAAATATATCTTGATAGATAGTAATTCTTTCCAACTAAGTGTTTTTGATTAGTGCCTATTTTTCTCTATAGCCGCTGTTGAGAATATTTGAGCCCATTTTGAAGAATGCAAGCAAGGAGCTTCTTCATGGTAGTCACACACGAGCAGTTTCCATATCAACTCCTTCAAATAGTGGAATTATGAAATTTGCCAAGAAACAACTCAGTTGTATTGGTTGTAAAACACCTATCAGGTATTTAGTTAATACAAGTAGAGGGTGTCCTGCATGTGGTTTCCTTGCTTATAGTAGTGCACAATTGAGAGTAACTATTATTTCAGTTTGGCGCTTTAGAAAGCTACTAGGGTTCATCTTTTTGATGAGGAAAAATCTATGAGGTTGCATGATTCCATGCCTGCTCTCCTTGTAAGAAACTATCTAGCTTTCTTATAATAAGAATGTCTAGTTAGGTTGCTTCATACTGAAATTCATGATGTTACCTGATTTCATGTTGCCATTGCAGCAAAGAAGATCAGGCACTTTCTTCACATTGCAAAGGAAGAGAAGCAGAATTGTATCAGAAAACAGTTGCAAATGGTAAGCTGGTATTCTAATATTGCAAATGGTAAGTTGGTATTCTAATACCATTACTCTTTATTTGGAGAATTTAAAGTAGGCCTTGTGTCTATTGTTCTCACCTAGATTTTCTATCATATGCCACTAATATTTGCTCAATGTCAGTGAGGGAATTAGAAATGCTCTTTGGTAAACTATGGACACAATGTCAGCGGTGCCAAGGCTCTCTGCACCAAGATGTTCTTTGCACAAGGTTTTTGAATGCTATATTTCAAGTATTACATTTTCATAACATGATTTAAATTTACATTATGGATGTATTTTGTAGCATTTGTGTGATCATGTATTTGTTTTTAATTAATAGGATGTTTTTTTTTTTTTTTACAATTACTATCTCTTTTATACTTACATTGATGTCATATCCTTACTGCAGTCGTGACTGCCCAATATTTTATCGTAGGAAGAAAGCTCAAAAAGACCTAATTGAAGCAGAGGTGCAACTAGAGCGCTGGCAGTTTTGAGGATGCTGCCTGTGTAGCTTGTAATTTTTTGTATTATCGAATATTTTTGTTTTCCTGAATTTTCTCTGGTGTATGTTTCTCTCATTTAATGGACCAGGGAATTTATTTGGTCCCTGAATTAGGATGAAATTTTTTGTATTATTGAATATTTTGCGCTGGCAGTTTTGAGGATGCTGCCTGTGTAGCTTGTAATTTTTTGTATTATCGAATATTTTTGTTTTCCTGAATTTTCTCTGGTGTATGTTTCTCTGATTTAATGGACCAGGGAATTTATTTGGTCCCTGAATCAGGATGAGCATGGATTATTTATTGTACAGTAATTGTCAAGTCCTTGTTATTTAATGTTAACCAGTTCAATATATCTTTTCTCCTTGCAAATGAGATGGAGAACAATGGTTCCAACTAGGACATATGGAGTAGGTGTGAATATAAAGCTCAATCATTACGGATCTATTAGCTAAACCATAGTTAGTGCTATACTTAAGCTTATTGAATAGGGATAGATAGCGATAGGTTGGGTCTGTTGTTATAAGTACTCTTATCTGCTTATGAACATGGTAATACATGTGTTGTAATTACCGTAATACTTGGATTCAGGTTAGGCTTATTGATAGGTCATAACACCCTGTATTAGTGGCATATGAGTAATATGTGGCTATCTTATTACGATTCAAACATATTAATCTCCTGGTTAGTATGATTCCCATTAAATAGAATGACTAGTATTACTATAGATGCCAAGTTTTCTCGGTTCCAAATCATAGATTGATGAGTGACCATGGGGAACACAGACAAGCGTATAGGCTGGTTACCTCAAACGGAAGTTATGATACATACTTCCCAAGGCACACCCTATAAATGCAATGTGCACGCATATCCCAAATTTTAGGAGAGCACACACTATAAAACATAGATCTGCAGGCTTACATATGTATATCCAGACATGCATATAGTTGGTAGATAGAGATGGATACACAGATAGATTGGCAAGAGCATTGCAACTACAGTGTTCACTACTAAAATGACTGGAAATAACATGACAGATTTTACAGTTTTATTATTCGAAGAGTATCTTCTATGTTTAAACAGTATCATTGAGAGTGAACACTGCAAGGATGCATATGATGGATTGAGGATAGTGGAACTCAAGTTTAGATCACCATATCTGCGATGCGCTGACTTTGAAGTTATTTCATTGGCTGCCATGCGACTGTTGATTAAGTACGCTTATAATACCGGTTTTGCATATGGGAAATTTACCATTGGTTATGTGATTAAAGTCCCTACAGGGGATCTTTCATTTACCGTCACTAAAACAGCTATTTCTTTAAATGATTCTCATGGGAATGTTGTTCCAAACATGGATGTCTTTAACATGATCATGAAAGTGGTAATGAAATCTGCCGAGGATTATGAAAAGGAAGTTATCTCAGGGTTATTCCTTCGCTTGTATATTTCAGGGATGCAGGACAAGGAGGTCACTCTTAGCGAGGATGAAATTAATTCCCAACTTAGGGAATTAATTAATTCCGGCATAGTGGGTGGAGAACCACAAGTAGTGAAATCTATGGTTAGGAAACCTCATTATCCCTATTATGTAACAACACTCCCAGCTAGGTGTAAGGACATGAAACCTTTCATTGTTGCCGATACGGAGACTGTTCTCATCAATGATGTTCATGTCCCTTACGCAGTCGGTTACTTAATTGTATACCCTGGTGATGATATTGCAGCCATGCCTGATTATGCAACTCAAATCTTTTTCAGTGAGGATTCTGCCTTCATCAGGCCAGAATTTGAAGAAAGAAGTCATAACATGTTGTCACAATTTCTAATGCACTTAGGTTTGGTTGCTGAGAGAAGGAATATTAACACTGTTTACTTCCATAACTTATGGCGGTTCGACGATATTTTATTGCTGAAGTATTATGCTTCTCATGAAGTATTTTGAGCAGATTTATTTTTTTTTAAATAATTTTTGGCAGGAGCAAATCCGAGACAATAGTTTGAGCAGATTTATTTTTTTTAAATAATTTTTTTTATTGTCTCTAGAGAGACAATAGTTTGAATTATGGACATTTATTTTTTTTAAATAATTTTTTATATTGTCTTTAGAGAGACAATAGTTTGAATTATGGAATTGTCTCTAAAAAAAAAAATGTAATTGTCTCTAAAGAGACACAAATGAAATTGTCTCTAGAGAGACAAATCAAATTGTCCTTATAGAGACAATAATAATATGTGTTTTATATTGTCTTTATAGAAACAAATTTTTGAGACATTATATTTTGAGACAGCTGGTTAGAGACAATATTTAAGACAATACACAAGTTTCATTTTGTCTTAAGTTAAGACAATTTACTCAAATACTGTCTTAAATATTGTCTTAAACCCC
>APFE030450680.1:0-11560 GCA_000404065.3 Pinus taeda | reverse complement strand
CACCAAGAAAGTGGGCAACTCTCTTATCATCCTTGTTCTTTATGTTGATCATCTTATTCTTACTGGTAGTGATCCAACCTTATAAACCATGTGAAGTCCAGCCTTAAAAAGAAATTTGAAATGACAGACTTAGGACACTTACACTATTTTCTCGGTCTTCAAGTCTTGCAATCCAAGGAGGGTATTTCCCTTTCCCAGTCGAAGTATGCTTGTGATATTCTTCGTCATTTTCACATGGAAGAATGTAAGCCAGCCCCTTCTCCCTTTCAGTCTGGAGTCAAACTTTCAGTCTCTTGTACTTCTCCTGAAGTTGATGCTACCTTATACCGTCAACTTGTAGCAAAACTCTTGTATTTAACCCATACTCGTTCTGACCTTTCCTTTGTTGTTGGCCTTATTGCTCGGTTTATGCAAAACCCACATGAAAGTCATTGGAAAGCAACGAAAAGAATACTTTGTTATGTTCGAGGTACAATTCACTTTGGGGTTTATTACAGTGCAAAAGCATCTCCTCTATTGGTTGGTTTAATTGATTCTGATTGAGCTGGTGACCCTGATGATCGGAAGTTTGCTGCAAGTTATGTCTTCACTCTTGGTTCTGTACCTATTACATGGGCGTGTAAGAAACAAAGTGCCATTTCTCTTTCTTCAGCAGAAGTAGAGTATTGTGGCGCCGTAGAAGCTAGTAAGGAATCCCAGTGGTTTCGTCAGATCCTGTCAGAGTTTGCCTTTCAGTAGCAACATTCGACTACACTTTGGTGTGATAATCAAAGTGCCATTCAACTATGTAAAGTTCCAGTCCAACATCAACGCATCAAACACATCGAACTACACATGCACTTCATCGAAAAGCTCATTCATGACTATGTTTTTGAAGTGCAATATTGTTCAACAGATGATCAAGTTGCAGACATCTTTACAAAGACTCTCACAGAGGCGAAGTTTACTAAACTTCGATTTATGTTTGGAGTTCAGGGAGTTGTCATTAAGGGGGGATAGGCTCTAATGCTTCCTCCCTTCTCCTATTGTGTCATATTTGAATATCCTTCAATCTTATCCCAAGTTGTTCTTAAGGAGGGATGTTAGGATATTCCGACACATAGGAAATAGTTAAGTATAACTTGGTCTGGTGTAGAGTTAGGTAAAGTGTGCTTCTTTACTATGTACTTTGATAACTTACAATTCGACGGTCACGATATGTTCTAAACATGAAGTGATTCGATAGTTCATTCTCTCCTTGGTATGACCGACACTTGATTCGTGGCTTAACACCCGATTAGTCCATGATCTCTATTTAAAGAGCATGGAGGGTCATTTGTAGGGTAACTGTTTATGAGAAAAATTTATGTAAATTTTCTTTCTTTTATTAATCAATTGCCTGAAGTGGTCGCGTTGGCTTAGGCCGTGGATTGTTTCCCTCTTTGAGGGTTTTAACCACGTCAAAAATACTGGTGTATTGATCTGTGATCTGTTTGTGAGCATGTCCTTTGGTGTTCTATTTGAGGAACTTACCCTGTAAATTCTTACACAATGGTTGATAAACATTAAGACTAAGCATATGCTGAGCATATTCCTTTGAGAATCAATCTAGGCTCTCAATTAAAAAATTAAAAAAAAAAGTCAACAAATCTTCATCCACCTTAAGTTGAAATAAAAACCTTTGGGCAATTAATATCTTATAATTCTATTGCATTAATAAATTATCTAAAATGAAATCAATGAAATTATAATTATCATATCTAAGTGTTAACATTTATCTAAAATTATAATATTGATAAAAAGAACAACAAATTTTGATTAAAAAACACAATTTTTTTACAAATTCTTAACCTTGAATTAAATTTTAGGTTATTCTAGATAATTTAAAAGTCACTTTTAACTTGTATTTTGAATTTTTTTGTCATGTTAGTGTTATTAATGATATGGATAAATATGTTTCTATTTATAATTTTATGTTATGTAATTAATGATTTGGAATACACCATATATTATGTTTTCATTGTTATGTTTTATCATGATTTTGAGATTATCTTTAGGTTATCATCATTTTGTTGTTTATTTAATTATTATGTTGTTTTCTATCCGAGTACAGCCAAGGGTTATATATATATATTTTAACTAATAGATTTTATTTTGGTATATCTAATAGTATATTTCTACGCCATATTTTGTTGCGAATTATTTTGTTCGTCATTAAGGTTTTTAGGTAGCTGAATATTCTTATTGCATTTCAAAAGTGCATTTTAAACAAAAGGAAATCACAATCTGGCTCCAAGTTCTATTGTCAAATTTCGGCCAAAAAACTATCATATATATGTGCTTAAACTATTTCATTTATTAAATCCACACTTTTATCTATGTGTATGGCCGAGTCTTAAGTATAAAAAAATAATATTACTTATTCTATCTCTTTCATATTATAGCAGAACATACTATAAAATTTAACATAATATTATATTATATTATATATATATTTACTATATATTTAGTAATCATAATATTATATTAAAAAACTATGATTAACTATTTATTTTTCAAATCTGGATCTGGCCAGTGCCTACATTTAAAAGCATCACAATTTCATACAGTCTTCTGAAATTGACGCAAATACTATTGAATATTTTAACCATAATATTTTTTTTTTCAAGTTAATATATATATTATAGTATTATATTTTTAAAAGGAACGATTAACTATTTATCAAACTGGAATTTGGCCAGTGCCATTACATTTAAAAGCATCAAATTTTATACAGTCCTCTGAAATTGCTCTGACCATTGTTTTTTGATATTCAGAGATAATTTTCCAGATTAACTGTAGCATTTTTCTTATGATTTCTCTAGAAAACCCCACTAATTCTAACAAAACTACACAACATAATAAAACTTTAGCGATGAAAATAAATACGTAGAGCCCTCTTCGTGGTTCTCATTGTATTCCTTCATGTCCGCATTATCCGCTTCCACCCGCTGAAGTGAATCCTTTGCCACTTGCTGGCCCTGCTCCTGCTGGCCGTCGAACAAGGGAGGGAGTGCCTCACCTCCGCCAGTCTCCATGTGTTGCTCAACATGATCAGTGGGACCAAAGGCTTCCTTCAGAACATTGATGACTGTAAACTCCACCTTAACCTCATAATTGTCCAATTTGAAGTCTAAATTTTCTATTTTAGTTGCAATTAGCTCCACTGCTACCTGAACATTTTTGATGTCCTTTTTTAAACTTCCAAGTTGGCTTGTGACCAGAGCAAAGTGAGAACGAGCTTCAAAGATAATTTACCCACCAATCTTGGAAATAATCTCCTCGAATTCCTGCTTTAAAGCCCACACCTTCTCATCTGGAGAGCTACCAACACCATTCCTTGAAGCAGAGGCCATACCATCAATATAGAGTAGTCTAATGGAAAGCCATTGCGCTTGAAGCCTACACAACCATCGCTTTATGGCCAAACTTGGCGACATGATGAGTCCCTTCATATGTAATGCCTCCCTCATTTTGTTGCTTTGTAATTAACTGAATTTTCATAGTTACTTGAGCTGGGCTGAAGACACACACGATCAAGCAGGACCGTTCCGCCTTAGCGAAGGTATGAGCATATCCTACTCTACTAATCGAATTAAAAACCTTGCCAACGCCATACCACACCCCTCTGTATGCTTATCCAAGCTCTTCGCACTATCCCACATGTTGAGTGAGGGATCCATCAACCTGCAGGAACCTTCATCAAATAACAAATGTGTCTTGGAGTTATTATCGTAATTATGCTGCCTGTCAAACACTAATTCCACCTTAATGGTCTTTACCCAAATCGAGTTCCTTGAATTGTTTATGGTCATGGAATATGGCATATGGTTATTCTGCCATGCGCCTCTAACAAACCCCCTTGGGCTAGATTAACCCCTATGTTAGCTTGGGTATCTACCATTAGGTTATATTCATGTTTTATATGAAAGAAATCTAGGGTTTCAAATTTTTCCATAAGAAATTGAATTCTTTGAAAGGTCAGCCTCAATTCATTATCCTTGCAGTTCTTCATTTTATAGTATTTTTGAATAGTGATGAGAGAGTCTCCAAATACACTTAATTGATGGATTCATTCAGCAACTGCAATCTTCAACACTTGCAAAAGGCATAATTCTTCTGTCTGGTTGTTTGAAGCAAAACCCAACCCCCATGCAAACTTTTTTTCAAATTTTCCATCGGGGCGAAGGATAACTCCTCCTATCCGTGCCTCCCCCTAATATTGAAATATTTTACGAAAGGTCCACTTTGAAATGTTTTTTGGGTTAAGTTTACATAAACATTTTTGTTTTTTTTTTTTTTTATTTTCTTTTTTTTCATTAAATAATGTGGGGTATTGAGTATTTTATTTATTGTGACGCTAAACATTTAAATTTTTATTTATTACTGAAATGAAAAATATCTTTTTAGCTATATACATATTTATTTGAATGATTAAATAATATTTATTTATGATTAATATGAATATTTTCCTTCTTTTTTTATTTATGTATCATACCTATTAACATGAAAGAAAACTTCATATTAAACAATAACAAGAAGTATATATTTCCCTATTACTGTTATAAATATAATTGCTCTAATATTATTGTTTTTATGTTTTGCTATTAGGAATATTTTCTAATAAGTTGGTTATAAATATAATTGCTTTAATATTATTGTTTTTATGTTTTGCTATGGGGAATATTTTCTAATAAGTTACACCAGTAGGAATATTTTCTTTTAAATTTGAAGCTGGGACAATTTTATTTCGCAAATAAATTTATGTACAATTTTTTATTATGCAAATACATTTATGCATATAAACAATTTTGTGAATAAGATTGAAGTGTCGTTATGATCTTCATTCTTTTCATGATATTATTTAAGTATGATTTTTATTCTTTTTATAATACTATATAAATTAATTAGCTAGACCATGAAATTAAGTTGAACCACAAGTTACTTTAGGCTTTTTTTTTCTTTATACAAGTCTTCCCCTTTTATGTATGCATTCATATTTATCAATTAATCAACCATATTGTTGTTCAATACATTCTGAAGAATTCTCTCTATTATTTGGATTTGCATGTGTAATCCACAACATTTGTGTGTATGTACTTCACCCTTCTTTTTCTTATTTGTTTTTGTTTTTTTAAATTTTATTTGAACTTCATTTATGTCATGTATGTTATTTTAGTTCTCAAGGTAGTATGTCAATTAACATTTAGGACATTTTACAATTTTTTTTTATGGAGGTACGATTGTTGTAATAATCTACTTCTTATTATGAATGTTACAAGAGGTGTTGATTGTCATAATAACAAGAAATCTACTTGTTATGATGAATGTTACTTTGTGGGATGACTCTCGTAATAGTAGTTATGAGTTTAGAACCCGACTCGTTGCTAAATTGGGTTGCCAAGTGTAGTTACTAGAGTCATCGAACTAATATGTGACATGATCTTCTATGCAGATACAAGTAAACAATGATTTTATTTTAAGAAGATTAAAGATATCATAAATAAAAAAATATGCACAATTAGAACAACCTATATAGCTTAGTGGATTAGCTCAAATGGTTGATTGCTTTGAGTTTCATGTTGGATGTCTTGGGGCTAATCCCTTGCGCAAGTGCCTTTGTTACATGCTCCACTCAATGTTTGTGTTGAGCTAAGTGTTGTAATAATCAATAACAATAGGTTTGCGGTATTCATGAGTGCCCTCATGAGATTTTACATGGAAAAAATTTAGAATAATCTATACGTGGGTGATGAAACAAAAGAACACATCTCATATAACATTTTGTTTGATTCCAAAAAAGAATGATAATAAAAAAATAAAGAAAAGGCTTCCTTCCAGTAACAAAGAGGCCATAGTAAAGAAGATTTACGGTTCAAAAATTTGCTTTGATTCCCAAACAAGAAAAAAGAAAAAAGATTTATGGTTCAAACTTATAGGAAGCATCACCCTTTCTAACTCATTGCCCAAAAATTTTCCTCTTAGTGATAGAGACCATGCATGGATTCCTAACAATAATAAAGAAGATTTATGATTCAAATTGAGAAGAAGCATCCCACATTCTAACTCTGATTGCTCAATTTTCGTAGGAGCAAGGTTTAACAATAATGCTTTATGAGACACGTGCCATGGGAAATATCCAATATGGTGTGCTTTCCCAAGATTATATGAGTTTTCACAAGTAGCAATTTCCTTGGGGTGTGAGAGGAGTTGGAGTACTTGTTGTTTTGTACATTCATTAAAATAAACTAATTAGGGTTTAAGAAGGCAAAAACTTGGTCGACAATTAGGATTGCAGTTGTCTATAATGAGACTTTTTGAAAGCTTTTCCGGCCGGTTTTTCCGGTCAAAATCCCGCAACAATTTATTGGAATCGCAAGTTTGATAGCTAGTTTCTGCACAATCGAAGGGTCCCAGGGGTTTTTCAGGGTGCTGAATCCAAATATGCAGTTAAAAAACCATTTTAACTGCTAAAAATCAAGATTTAACCTCAATTTCTTCCGCTGGATTCCGTCACCAGAATCTCCAAAAAGTCGCATTATAGACAACTCCATTAGGATTTATCAAATTATTTATTAATCTAAGATTATCATAACTCAATGTATCCCATATATACCAACTAGATTTCAAAATTGATGTTCTTGCATTTTACTTGGCCCTCATACTTGTCCCTCTACCCATGCACCTTGATTACCTTGATTAATGGCCAAACATGGGAGTGCAATACATACACAAGATAATATAATGGGAACTATTAAAAGAAAAACTAGCTAGATTTCAAAACTAATGCTCTAGCACTTTACCTAGCCCTCATACAAATCCTTGGACCCATGCACTGTCCATGCACCTTGGTTACCTTAATTAGTACCCAAGCATAGGGGTGCATAGGGCATTTCCTTATCTAAGGTAACAATGCATTGTATGGAAGTATGTGTCCATTGTTGTGTGGGCTAGCAATAAGGTGCCATACATACTTGTATTAATGTTGAGATTTCGGTTTTAAACCCCTTGAGCGAGTTTGGGTGAGGTTAGGTGCAAGTCTTGGGTGATTTTGACGATATAGCCACCACGTTAATCTAAAATGTCATCTTACATTTTCGCTCACTTAGGATGAGTTTTGGATTGCTCATGCTTATTTTACCCTTTGCGTATTTTTGTTTGGGGTTTGCACTGTTGGTTTCTCTTTTCTTTCTGTGGGTACGACATTGTATGTTTGTGTTTGTTGTTTCTTTTGTTTTTCGCATAGCCATGGTGCTCTTTGTTTGCATATTTGTTCTCTTCACACATTTTCCCTGTGAATGATTTGCATCTAGGAAAATTCTATGGCTTCAATGTATGGCTAATGCGTTTTGTATGTCTATGACATAAGCTTTGCTCCTTCATTGTGATGTGGCATCCGCATCAAGAACCTAGAATCTGTTAGCTTTCGTTTGTGCAGGGTGTGGCAGCTTTGTGAGGGTCTTCTCCTTGTATGCGGTCGAGGATACTCAACCACATACCCATTCAGATAGTTTAGTTCAAGGTAGGCTTTCATCAGCTTTGGATTGATTCAAAGAACTATATCGAACTGTATTGCATTGATGGGATGTCCTCTCAATGCCTTTTCCATATCATTTCATGATTATGGAGATGGAATTTAAAAATAAAGTTAAATTTGACCATTATGGAGAATTTGAAAATGAAATAGTTTGTTAAATTTATTTGACCATTATAAATAGACAGAAATGAAATTTGAAAATAAAATAGCAAAATTTACAATTTTTAAAAGATGTTAATTTTTTTTTTTTTTTTAATATGGTTTTTTACATCTGTTTACACAGCGAGCTACTTAAAATTTTCTAGAAAAGTGACATTTATAACATGTAAATTCTCAAAAAGAAGAGAATAACGATGAAGTTCTTGAAACAACACACCACATTTATTCGAGGGGTTAGATAACATTTTATAAAAAATCAACATTCTCCTTATTAAGTTTATATTTCAAAATTACTATTGCATAAAAATCCAACTGACCTTATTAAGATAAAGCATAACATTGAGATGCCTTCCTTCTTTATTAGTTTTAGATGTTCTTCTTTTTTTGTTTCATGTGCCTTTTATGGTTGCCCAAGTTTCCCTCCTTGTTTAGTGGGAAGTGTCCCCACTTCCTCCACCAAATGAGGAGAAATGTGCTTCAGATGCTTCTGCATCATCATTTTTTGCATTGGTGTTGTCCCTTCTGATCGACAAGAGATGATAATTACCATATGAGAATTTGAAATGAAATATTTGTTTAAATTATTACCATTATAAAATAGACAGAAAATGAATTTTGAAATAAATAACAAATTTACAATTTTGTATGTAATTGTTTCGGCAAAATCACATAATTCATCATTTGTCGACGCGTTTCGAACCAACTAGTGTGGTTCATCGTCAGGACAAGTTGAAGATCCAGATCTAATGCAGCGTGTTAAATAGTCTAAGCAGAGACTCAAACAGCTAAAAAATTCTAACAGCTACTTTTCCACTCCAGGACCCAGTCAAACTACCTTTAACCAATTTAATATTAAATTATTATTATATTTGAGGTAGGTCAACCTGGTGAAAAATAAAACAAATCAAAGGTTAAATTTTCAAAATAATTCCTTTATATATTTAAAATATTAATCCTATATATATATTAATAATATAATGTATATATAACACTATTGAATTTTCAAATTACTAATTAAAGTATATAAATATATATGTATATTCTCATATTTTTATTTTATATCTAATCCTCTAATATTATATTTATTAGATAAAAATATATTTATTATTTAACCTAGGTAAAAGTAGATCAAGGGTTAGTTAACAAAACCAAACCGTTAATCTATTTAAATTATGAATATATATATCTAAATATATAATAATAATATAGTATATATAATAGTAATATTCAATAGCCAGTTGACATTCTAGAAAATTTAATTTATATCTATGATTTATGATTAATTAGATAAATATAAATCTATAATAAACAATTTATATTATTAGTTTCTAGAAGTATTAATTTTCTTTATAATTTTTCGACAATACAAATTTTTAATTGAAATTAATTAATTCGTAAATATATTGTGAATAAAAGTAAGCAAGGTTGTTAAAAAATGAATAGATAATAATAATAAATAAATAAATAAATTTAGGCTAATAAAAATACCCTACATTCTAAGGAAAGATCAAATTATCCTTAATTACCCGATTAAATATATATAATAAGCTAGGTCATAAATAAATTAAACTTAGAGGAAGGCTCACAACTCAAATTTAATCTTTGAAAATCAAGGGAAAAAGAGGGGAATAAATTATACCATTAGATCGAAAATTAAAAGGGGGAACAAATAGAATTTTTTATTAATACACCAAGGGAACCAACCCCTAAGGGGAGGAAACAAGAAACGCTGAGGCCTTACTGCGGAGGTTAGGAGGACAGGGCTGGGACCCAGCAGCTGCTGATCTTCCAGCCATCATCACGATTAAGATTATGAGGTCTTTTTTCAATTTCCAAGGCCTCCCTAAACTTGCGATGGTGAAACTGAGCAACTTTAGCAATGACTTGGGCCTCTTCGATACACACATGATGCATCGTCTTCTCAGCATGTTCAGCCAGGGCTGAGGATTTGGTCCTACCATGCTTCAAGTCAGCCGAATGCTCGCTAATCCTCTGATTGATAGAGCGACCTGTCTCACCAATATAAGGAACCCCACAAGAGCACGGAAGGTGATTTATAAGCTCACCGACCATGATACTGCGAAGTTAGTTGAACTTTGCCTCACCTCCACCTTTTTCAGCTTTGAAGGAGAATTCTATGAGCAGACTTGTGGGGTTGCCATGGGCTCCCCCTTGTCCCCGATAGTCGCTAATCTCTTTATGGAGGATTTTGAGTCTAAGGCTCTGGCCTCCTCTCGCCTCCTTCCGAAGCTTTGGAAAAGATTTGTTGATGACACTGGTGTTGTATGGTCTCATGGTCCTGATGAGCTGGATCATTTCTTCAATCATCTTAATAACCAGTCCGCCGCCATAAAATTCACGATGGAAAAAGAAGACAATGGTCGTCTTCCGTTCCTAGATGTTCTCATCTCTAAGAAAGTGGATGGTTCCTTTTCCCATCAAGTGTTTAGGAAGAAGACGCATACTGAGCAGTACTTGCATGCTTCTTCGCATCATTTCCCAGCTCAAAAGTTAGGAGTTCTAAGCACTCTCGCCACCCGGGCTGTTAGAATCTCGGATGAGGAGAGCTTGGAAAAGGAGAAGGCTCATCTCCTAGATGTCTTTATGAAAAATGGTTACAAGAGACACCTGGGACATAAGGCCTTCCTCAAGGCTAAGAAGGAGCCGTCTATCCGGAGGGATTCCAGTGATCGTGCCATGGGGGTCAACCTTCCTTATATGCAAGGGACCACGGATAGGATTGCGAGGATTCTGAGAAAGTTTGATGTACCCGCAACTTTTAGACCTCTTAATACTATCCGTAGCTCCCTCAGGTCTGTGAAAGATCCTATTGACCCCAAAGACATGAAGGGCGTCTATGTCATTCCATGCTCTTGTGGGGTTCCTTATATTGGTGAGAAAGGTCGCTCTATCAATCAGAGGATTAGCGAGCATTCGGCTGACTTGAAGCATGGTAGGACCAAATCCTCAGCCTTGGCTGAACATGCTGAGAAGACGATGCATCATGTGTGTATCGAAGAGGCCCAAGTCATTGCTAAAGTTGCTCAGTTTCACCATCGCAAGTTTAGGGAGGCCTTGAAAATTGAAAAAAGACCTCATAATCTTAATCGGGATGATGGCTGGAAGATCAGCAGCTGTTGGGTCCCAGCCCTATCTTCCTAACCTCCGCGGTCCCTTCTAAGTAAGGCCTCAGCGTTTCTTGTTTCCTCCCCTTAGGGGTTGGTTCCCTTGGTGTATTAAATTATTTTCCTGTTTTTATTTATTCCCTCTTTTAATTATCGACCTAATGGTATAATTATTCCCCTCTTTTTCCCTTTATTTTCGAAGATTAAATTTGAGTTGTAATCCTTCTTCTAAGTTTGTTTTATTTATGACCTAGCTTATTATATATATATTTAATCGGGTAATTAAGATAATTTGATCTTTCCTTAGAATGTAGGGTATATTTTTTATTAGCCTAAGAATTTTTTAACGACCTTTTGCTATTTTTATAAATATATTTAGAATTAATTAATTCATTAATTAAAATTTGTATTGTCGAAAAAATAAAAAATAAAAGAAAATTGAAATACTACTAGAATCTAATAATATAAATTTGTATTATATTAAATTTATATTTATCTAATAATATAAATTTATAGAATATTAATTTAAATACTACTAGAATGTTAGGTATTGGAAAATATACTATTCATTTATTATATATACATATATATTTAGATATATATATTCATAATTTAAATAGATTAACGGTTTGGTTTTGTTAACTAACCCTTGATCTACTTTTACCTAGGTTAAATAATAAATATATTTTTATCTAATAAATATAATATTAGAGGATTAGAT